>CM040399.1:14466386-14493886 GCA_022702515.1 Ilyophis sp. 1 JC-2022 | reverse complement strand
ACTTTACTACTGCTGTTCTTAATCATTAATATCACGCCTCTCTTTCATTTGAATTATTCATCGTTTGTCTTCAGTGTGGCACCACATGCTCATTATAGTATATATATTTCAGACATTTTACAACAAAGTTCTGCTTCAAGTGTGCTACGGTCGCTTTGCGCGTCAGCACTGCATTCAGGCCGAATTGCTCTGGATGGAGGAATCTGCTGAATAAATAAAATGAAGTTAAGTAAGACTGAGCGTACAGAGATGAACAGTGATATTGAAGGCTTACTTATAGCTACGAATGGGAGAATATCGAGCGACAGCTTTCAACACTGGCATGTGTTCCTGATGGTTGAGTGTGTGTGTGTGTGTGTGTGTGTGTGGGGGGGGGGGGGGGGGGGGGGGGGGGCCGCGCGCCCTGCTGTGAAATCAGAAGTGAAATTAACACAGCAAAAGCCAACGAGCAGCTCCACTGCCTTCCCAGGGTCTAAGGGGGATGAAACTAAGGCCTCCATTAAATTAAAGTTAAGCTTTGTTCTTAAGTTTAAGCAGTTAAATTAAGTCACCATTTTGTTCCCTTTCTAGCAAGTTATGAGGCGATTAAATCAATGGGAAATTATTTCTGTGAAGTCAGATAGGAGGACAGCACTGGGGATGAATGCTAGCGAGTCGCTCGCTTTCCGAGACGTGTGGGGGATGATTTGAGGGGGAAAAGCTCTGATCGACCAATTTCGCGAGCGCCGAGGACGGCCGGCCGGCGTCGGTGAGAGGCTTGAACACGAGGACGAATCCAGGTGAAACTCCAAACTGCTGGGAGAAGCTGGCCGCGTTTGGGGTTTTGGGTGGGGCCGAGGGGAGAGCAGAGGGAGGCGCATGGGGAATGCGGGCGCGTGGGAGGGAGGGAGGGAGACGCGGTACTGTCCAGATAAAGAGGAGGTCATCTGGCCACAGCCCATCTGCTGGAGCTGGACTGTAAACAGCATACCAGGAGCAGGGAGACGGGCCTTCATGAGCTCCACCCACAGACCTGGGCCTGATGTCTCCGCCTCTCCCAATCAGCCAATCAGACGCCTGGAATCTCTAAAGTCAGCAAAGGGAACGCTTCCCATAAAAGGAAAGGCTCAACAACACAGCCCAGGATTTTACACTCGCACTGAGAGAATGATTAGGCAAAAGCGTTAGCACATCTGCTACAATCCAGGCCTTGAGCAGAAAAATACTCAAAATGGAGACACCACATGGCTGACGCTCCATGAAATATGATGGGATTTATGATAAGCATCAATCTAATGCTTCTACCGTTCTGTCCAACCATCAAAAAGTTAAATCAGAGTGCACACTCCGCCAAGAAAAAAAAAAAAGTGCATCCCACCTCACCTAAGCATGCAACATGTGGCTAAGGCCCAGATAAACATAGGCTCACTGCGCTGGGCCCAGCTAAACATAGGCTCACTGCGCTGGGCCCAGCTAAACATAGGCTCACTGTGCTGGGCCCAGCTAAACATAGGCTCACTGCGCTGGGCCCAGCTAAACATAGGCTCACTGTGCTGGGCCCAGTTAAACATTGGCTCACTGTGCTGGGCGCAGCTAAACATTGGCTCACTGCGCTGGGCCAGCTAAACATAGGCTCACTGTGCTGGGCCCAGTTAAACATTGGCTCACTGTGCTGGGCGCAGCTAAACATAGGCTCACTGCGCTGGGCCCAGCTAAACATAGGCTCACTGTGCTGGGCCCAGCTAAACATAGGTTCACTGTGCTGGGCGCGGCTAAACATAGGCTCACTGCGCTGGGCGCAGCTAAACATAGACTCACTGCACTGGGCCCAGCTAAACACAGGCTCACTGTGTTGGGCCCAGCTAAACACAGGCTCACTGCGCTGGGCCCAGCTAAACACAGGCTCACTGTGTTGGGCCCAGCTAAACATAGGCTCACTGTGCTGGGCGCAGCTAAACACAGGCTCACTGTGTTGGGCCCAGCTAAACATAGGCTCACTGTGTTGGGCCCAGCTAAACACAGGCTCACTGTGTTGGGCCCAGCTAAACACACTGTGCTGGGCCCAGCTAAACATAGGCTCACTGCACTGGGCCCAGCTAAACACAGGCTCACTGTGTTGGGCCCAGCTAAACACAGGCTCACTGTGTTGGGCCCAGCTAAACACAGGCTCACTGTGTTGGGCCCAGCTAAACACAGGCTCACTGTGTTGGGCCCAGCTAAACACAGGCTCACTGTGTTGGGCGCAGCTAAACACAGGATCACAGACACAGGCTGTGCAGTTGGGAAATTAGCACTCAGCGCTGGGGCCAGCTGTAGATTGACACACAAAAACACAGGGCTGTCTGGTACAGGGGCAAATAAGAAGCACACCTGTGTGTATGTGTGTGTGTGTGTGTGTGTGTGTGTGTGTGTGTGTGTGTGTGACTATACCTGTGTGTAGTAAAAGCAGGTGAGTTTGCCGGTTTAAACATCAGAAACAGTCCCACCACTTCCCTCAGCATACTGGCGTGGTTCCCCTCATCACAACTCACGTCGGTTTGGGGAGCCGCCTCATTCTCAGACGAGAAGCCTTCCGGGCCAAAGTTCTCCCATTACGCGTCATAGTTTATGATGCTCAAAAACGCTGCAGTGCATTTGTGCCTGAGGCAGAGCCATGTGGTGAACGGCATTCTGGGGTGACAGTGCAGCCGCTGATGGTTCCCACCCTGTGCATACGCAGAACTAAAATGAAACTGCGCATGGTGGGGAGTGCCGCAGCGGGGGACAGCAGAGGGGGATGAAAGACGCCATTTACTGCAACGGGAATCTTATTATTGAACGCAGTGAACCCATCACCTTGTGGTATGGAAGGCATAAGACTGGAGACAGCAACCCAGAGCCAGTGCCTCATTACACAGTAACTCTACACGGCCTCCATACGACTCACATTCACTGCCTTTCCTATCAACTCAGAACACCAGCGGAAAAAGCTCCATCAATCTGCCTGCGTTCCACCAGCACACTGCACTGAGCCCTACGGTCCTGAACACTGCACTGAGAGCCCTACGGTCCTGAGCACTGCACTGAGACCCCTACGGTCCTGAACACTGCACTGAGACCCCTACGGTCCTGAACACTGCACTGAGCCCTACGGTCCTGAGTACTGCACTGATAGCCCTACGGTCCTGAGCACTGCACTGAGAGCCCTACGGTCCTGAACACTGCACTGAGAGCCCTACGGTCCTGAGCACTGCACTGAGAGCCCTACGGTCCTGAACACTGCACTGAGCCCTATGGTCCTGAACACTGCACTGAAAGCCCTACGGTCCTGAACACTGCACTGAGAGCCCTACGGTCCTGAACACTGCACTGAGAGCCCTACGGTCCTGAACACTGCACTGAGAGCCCTACGGTCCTGAACACTGCACTGAGAGCCCTACGGTCCTGAACACTGCACTGAGAGCCCTACGGTCCTGAACACTGCACTGAGAGCCCTACGGTCCTGAGCACTGCACTGAGAGCCCTACGGTCCTGAACACTGCACTGAGAGCCCTACGGTCCTGAGCACTGCACTGAGAGCCCTACGGTCCTGAACACTGCACTGAGAGCCCTAAGGTCCTGAGCACTGCACTGAGAGCCCTACGGCCCTGAACACTGCACTGAGCCCTATGGTCCTGAACACTGCACTGAAAGCCCTACGGTCCTGAACACTGCACTGAGAGCCCTACGGTCCTGAACACTGCACTGACAGCCCTACGGTCCTGAACACTGCACTGAGAGCCCTACGGTCCTGAACACTGCACTGAGAGCCCTACGGTCCTGAACACTGCACTGAGAGCCCTACGGTCCTGAACACTGCACTGAGAGCCCTACGGTCCTGAACACTGCACTGAGAGCCCTACGGTCCTGAACACTGCACTGAGAGCCCTACGGTCCTGAACACTGCACTGAGAGCCCTACGGTCCTGAACACTGCACTGAGAGCCCTACGGTCCTGAACACTGCACTGAGAGCCCTACGGTCCTGAACACTGCACTGAGAGCCCTGCGGTCCTGAACACTGCACTGAGAGCCCTGCGGTCCTGAACACTGCACTGAGAGCCCTGCGGTCCTGAACACTGCACTGAGAGCCCTGCGGTCCTGAACACTGCACTGAGAGCCCTACGGTCCTGAACACTGCACTGAGAGCCCTACGGTCCTGAACACTGCACTGAGAGCCCTACGGTCCTGAGCACTGCACTGAGAGCCCTACGGTCCTGAACACAGCACTGAGAGCCCTACGGTCCTGAACACTGTACTGAGACTGACTCAATGAGAACTGACCTTGAGGAGGTCCTCCGCCCCCCCCCATTCTAAAACACAGTTGGCGGGCGGCGCAGACGCCCGTGCATCAGCAGACCAATGCGGACGCTTTCAAGGCCCGCGGCGTTCTAATGGCTTTTAATCTAATCTCCATTTGATTGTCTGTGCATTACCCGGGCCAGATTGAATCAGCCACATTTAGAGTATCGATTTCCTACAGCAGGACCTTTTCATTATTAAATCTGTCTAATAACGGCGCAGAGCACAAATCTGCCACGGCTCCCTAATGAAGGTGGCGCCCCGCTCCGCTGCCGTTACCGTTAGATAACGGGGTTCTGGGGTACACCGTGTACAGCCGCCCCGCTAAGGAGCACGTAGGCGGCTCCTGAAGGAGGGGAAAGAAATGGAATGTTCCAGCTGCGGAGTGGTACAGCCCGGGGAACAGATGTTAAATCACACAGAGAGCTCGCAGTGCAGATCTGGCGTAGATTATCCGGAGCGGGGGAGAAACAAGCGGCTCCCAGGTAAGCCCCCGCCGAAAAACCACAGCGGTCCCGCGGACAGCCCGGCTCAGGGGACACCGCGGCGACCGTGAGCGCCGCCCCCTAAATCACCGCCAGCCGGTCCTCACACCGGGGGAGGGGCCCCACAGAGCTGTTGTTCACACAGAAAGGATTTCACGAAGGGCGAGGGGAGAGCCAAGTCTGCATCTGGCCTAAAGGACAGAAAACAGGCCTCTCTCTCTAGGTACAGCAAATCCTCCACTCCCCCCTCCGCTGACCATAAAGTGGCACAGCCCTGGCAGCACTTCCACATAACCCAGAGTGCACATTAGCACTAATGACAGCTGCTATTAAATATTCATTGCAAGCTGGTGGGGGCAGTTTACACTCACTGAGCAGAGCAAGCACAGCAATGCTGAGAGCGATACGAATGATGGGGGGTGAGTTAAAGGGTGGGTCCTGGGTGTTGGTGAGAGCACTGAGGGTGGGCTAGGCGGAAGAAGAGCTGAGCGATGGTGAGCTGAAAGGGGACAGCTACAACACATCTACGTGATGGGGACTGTTCTCCTTTGGGTTTTCTTTTCCAAACGGAGGAGCCCATTTCATTGCAAGAACACAAAACAGAAGGCCGTTGGTCGTTTCTCATCTCTCCGTAGTGGAGGGGAGAGGGTTTTTGACATTGTAAAGGATGTCAAAGGCCCACAGCTTTAAGAGACTCTGGTCCCGCCAACCACATGCAAGTCCCACAACGCGCAGCTGTTAGCTTAGCATGAGCATGCAGAGGAGGGCAGGAGTGAGTGAGGAGCAGTCGCCTCTCAGAGCTGCATGTCGCACTCGCCCGTCCCACCCTGAGATCTGTCCCGGGACGGCCTCCTCCTGCTGGGGAGTGGGGTGTCCTCATTTAAGTGCCCCGGCAGTGCCAGCAGGTTTCCTGTGGCTGTGACTCTAATGCGATGGGGCAGCTCCCTCCTCTTTGCAGAAAGATAATGGTGCAGCAACATGTAGAGCTGTATGACTCAGGCCTGGCCTGCCATCCTGTCACCCCCCTTTAGTGAGAACCTACAAGTCACTTCATGAATATGGTCCTTCATCTTCTCTCCTCAATTTAAAGATATTTATGGATGCCTTTATCTATGCATGAGACTCACTATTCTCCGCCATCTTGCTGCAAGCGTACAGGTTTTTTTTTTTCTTTTCCAGGGGTCTAATAAGCTCTTCAGGTTTAGCGGATGCGAATGCTTTCAGCGGAGCAGGCAATAAAAAAGGCACTCTGACGTGACAGCAGAGCGAAGATTAACCACTTCATATGAAACCGTAGCACACTCCATACCCTCTGTGTGGAACACGCAGCTGCGCTTTTCAAAAGCAGGAGGCCAGTCACCCGCTCTCTCTCCGGTCTGTCTCACCCGCCAACTCTCCGGTCTGTCTCACCCGCCAACTCTCCGGTCTGTCTCACCCGCCATCTCTCCGGTCTGTCTCACCCGCTCTCTCTCCGGTCTGTCTCACCCGCTCTCTCTCCGGTCTGTCTCACCCGCTCTCTCTCCGGTCTGTCTCACCCGCCAACTCTCCGGTCTGTCTCAACCGCTCTCTCTCCGGTCTGTCTCAACCGCAAACTCTCCGGTCTGTCTCAACCGCAAACTCTCCGGTCTGTCTCAACCGCAAACTCTCCGGTCTGTCTCAACCGCAAACTCTCCGGTCTGTCTCAACCGCAAACTCTCCGGTCTGTCTCAACCGCAAACTCTCCGGTCTGTCTCAACCGCAAACTCTCCGGTCTGTCTCAACCGCAAACTCTCCGGTCTGTCTCAACCGCAAACTCTCCGGTCTGCCACTCTCTCTCCGGTCTGCCAGTCACTCCCCGGTCCTTTCCAACAGGTAACATCTGGATTGAAATCACCGGCAGAGAAACGGGCGAAACGCCAGGTACGTGCACACTACTGGAGTACATAGGACGCTCTAACCTATTCCACCTGCGTTTCGACACTGGGTGTGATGTCAGGCTTCAGGCAACAAAGAACGAGCAGCTCCAGCTTGCTAACACACAAACCGACTGGCTGTGTTCTGCACAAACACCAGCCACTCCAGGGAGGAAGTGTAGCGTCCTCTCCAGTAAGAGCAGCTCCCCTCTATGTGAAATATTAGCCTGCAGACTAAATTCCACAGCCCGACTGGGTACAAACTACTGTAGTGATGGTAAAAATACACACCATGTGATCTTTGTGTTTGTCATGTCTCCATGAGACTCTCACATGAGGTTTGTGAGAGAAGAGGAGAGGAGAGGGCTGTTTTCTTTTGGACTTAAATGAGATCATGTTGTAGTCCCTCTCCAGGCATTGCTGTCAGAGGCCACTTCCTCTTTCCCAGCCTGCTCTGCTCAGAGGTGGAAAAACACACTCAGAGGAAAACATGAACATACACAACCCCCACCCCTCATGCTCTCTGATATGCACACACTCAATTCTGACATGCATACACACTTATGCTCTTTCTAACGCACACACACACACACACACACTCACATGCACACGCAAGCGCGCACACAGTCACACGCACACACTCATTAGCTGCTTTAGCTCCATGGTAACATAGCTGTCCTGTGTAAGTGAGACAGTTGGGCGTGGTCTGAACTGAGGGCTCTGGGCCGAGCTGCTTCTGCTGGCACCCGCTCAGAGGAGCAGAGTCCCCGATAGCCACCCTCAGCAGTCCGTCAAAATGCAGAGCCCAGCCCACAGCAAACGCCTGACTTGTGAGAGCTACCCAACTGAAACAGTGTTCTCTGATTGGCTGGCTGTGAAAAACTGGGCCTATTCTCCACCCACCCCCAAACCTCCGTCTCTCTCTCCCTCCTGCGTTTCCATCAGTGCTCTATTCACCTCGCAGCAACTTCCCACTCTCCACAGGCACAGCAACGGCTCTCCCATTGCAAATGGCTGCAATTACAGCCGCAGCTGGCACTCGGCTCTTTTTTTAGTAACTAATGATTATTGCAATTACGTTGGACAGCGATGACACAGTCTGCATGATGTAATGTCTTAAGCGCGGTGTGTTTGCGTGGAGTGCCGGAGGGCGTGGGGTATCGCATTTTTACGGTACGACCGCAAGCATGATACAGCTGGTGCGCACCCTGGTCACGGATGTCGGAGGGTAACAGAACGCACGAAACACTTGCTAGTCGTCCGATTTGGGAGGCGTTCAGTTTCGGGGGACGTTTGCTTCAGGGCTGTGCGGGGTGCCGTTAGCACGGCCAGGACCTTGCAGACACGATGACTTCATCTGCCTCAGACGGAGTGGACCTCTGCTATGCAGTATAGCATTCCGACGTCTTGACCGATCTGTGCCTCTGGGAGGGGGGAGGGGTCAAACCGACACCCCTGTCTGTTCCCATCAGCACCAGGGTGCTGTGCTGCCGGGACGGGAGCGCCTTCATGTAACCGTAGAGACCGGAGAGCCAGAGCGCGGGGATGAGAGTGTGTGCTTCAGTGAAGAGCCCGAGACGACAGTCACACTACGAGAGTGTCTGTTTGTAGCACTGGGGACCAGAAAACTAGAATGTGTGAATCTGTATGTGCCAATGAAGGCCAGCGCACTACACTGCCAGTGTGAGTGTGTGTATGTGCCAATGAAGGCCAGCGCACTACACTGCCAGTGTGAGAGTGTGTGCATGTGCCAATGAAGACCAGTGCACAACACTGCCAGTGTGAGAGTGTGTGTATGTGCCAATGAAGACTAGTGCACTACACTGCCAGTGTGAGAGTGTGTATGTGCCAATGAAGACCAGCGCAGTTCACTGCCAGTGTGAGAGTGTGTGTATGTGCCAATGAAGACCAGCGCACTACACTGCCAGTGTGAGAGTGTGTGTATGTGCCAATGAAGACCAGTGCACTACACTGCCAGTGTGAGAGTGTGTGTATGTGCCAATTAAGACCAGCGCACTACACTGCCAGTGTGAGTGTGTGCATGTGCCAATGAAGGCCAGCGCACTACACTGCCAGTGTGAGAGTGTGTGTATGTGCCAATGAAGACCAGCGCACTACACTGCCAGTGTGAGAGTGTGTGTATGTGCCAATGAAGACCAGCGCACTACACTGCCAGTGTGAGAGTGTGTGTATGTGCCAATGAAGGCCAGCGCACTACACTGCCAGTGTGAGAGTGTGTGTATGTGCCAATGAAGACCAGTGCACTACACTGCCAGTGTGAGAGTGTGTGTATGTGCCAATGAAGGCCAGCGCACTACACTGCCAGTGTGAGTGTGTGTATGTGCCAATGAAGACCAGCGCACTACACTGCCAGTGTGAGAGTGTGTGTATGTGCCAATGAAGACTAGTGCACTAAACTGCCAGTGTGAGAGTGTGTATGTGCCAATGAAGACCAGCGCAGTTCACTGCCAGTGTGAGAGTGTGTGTATGTGCCAATGAAGACCAGTGCACTACACTGCCAGTGTGAGAGTGTGCATGTGCCAATGAAGACCAGCGCAGTTCACTGCCAGTGTGAGAGTGTGTATGTGCCAATGAAGACCAGCGCAGTTCACTGCCAGTGTGAGTGTGTGTATGTGCCAATGAAGACCAGTGCACTACACTGCCAGTGTGAGAGTGTATGTGCCAATGAAGACCAGTGCACTACACTGCCAGTGTGAGAGTGTGTATGTGCCAATGAAGACCAGCGCACTGCACTGCCAGTGTGAGAGTGTGTGTATGTGCCAATGAAGACCAGCGCAGTTCACTGCCAGTGTGAGAGTGTGTGTATGTGCCAATGAAGACCAGCGCACTACACTGCCAGTGTGAGAGTGTGTGTATGTGCCAATGAAGACCAGTGCACTACACTGCCAGTGTGAGAGTGTGTATGTGCCAATGAAGACCAGCGCACTGCACTGCCAGTGTGTGTGTGTGTATGTGCAAATGATGACCAGCGCAGTTCACTGCCAGTGTGAGAGTGTGTGTATGTGCCAATGAAGACCAGCGCAGTTCACTGCCAGTGTGAGAGTGTGTGTATGTGCCAATGAAGACCAGCGCACTACACTGCCAGTGTGAGTGTGTGTATGCTTGAGCGAAGGCCAGGGACTGACATTGACAGCGCGACAGTGTGTATATACGCAACACTGTCGATCAGTGCAATAACACTGGCAGTATGAAGGCGCCCGTTTCCAGTGCAAGAGAAGCGAGGCCCGCGGCTCTCTAAGGAGGGAAGGAGCAGAGCACTTGGCTCCTCTCTGTGGCGTGGCTGTGTCAGGCTAGCGCAACATCAAAGGCAGGGGAAGCACAACAGAGAGCTTCAACACAACAGCCATTTTATGAGAGCTACAACAGAGGCCTGCAATCTAATGAGACACAAAGGAGACTACAAAAACCTGCATTTAATCTCCACGTACTAACTATTATTATTATTAACGATAACATCGTCATCTCCTGATCAACAGCACCTTCTCTGGCTGTATTTATTACTTATCTGTATCCTTATCAAAGGGGTGTGTCTAAGGTTTGATGACATCAGATTAGAGGGGCAGTAGTAAGCAGCACCCTCATAAACCCCCCCCCCCCCCTCTCATAGTGTGACTGTCTGCTCATCTGCCTCAGGTGCCCCTGTTCTAAAGCTCCGCCCACAGCAGCTCCACTCCAGCACTGGCTGTTAATCAGCAGTGAATAGGGCAAATCTCACAATGCAAACAACTAATGTTGACCCTCGGCACTCCAAAAAGCCACTCCACTGCGCCAGGTAGTTGGAGATTAACCCAGCCGCAGCGCTTAAACAGTTGACCGTGACAAAGCCCCGGACTGTCACTGACGGACGGACGGACGGACGGACAGATACGCCCAGGAGAGCCCGGCTTGTGAGGACAGAGTGGAGGGCCTTCTCCCACCCCGTCAAACCCCCCCCCCCCCCCCCCCCCTTGGCTCTCGTGGCTCTCGGATAAGTTTATTTCAGACCCCGTCGGTACGCGGGAAATGCCCTCTTGCTTTCCTTTTCTGTTCTCGTCCGACCGCCAAACAACACCAAACAAGATGCTTTGCATTCTAACGTTCCTAGAGCACATTCCTGAAAAGGAAGTTTCACTCCACTGCTCGATTAATTCATCGGATAAATAACATTCCCATCTCGGAATAACAGTCCATTTCAAGGTCCCTCTCAGAGACGTGGCGGTTAAAGAGCTGAGCGTTAAACCAGACGGTTGTCGGCTCGCTCCTTAGGCAGAGCGCAGCTGTGGTACGCTACCCGTCGGCAGGCTGGCCGGATTCTTCAGGCCTGTGCGACACCGATGGGCGACATGTAAGATGTAAGAAACCTACGTAACCCCGGACAAGAGCAGCAGCGCAGCAAACAAAGAGCAAAAGTAAAGAAAGCCAACGTCTATCGATGTCTCTAAGGCTGAAATTATGAGAACGTGCCATTGCCCGGGCTATTTCCGCCGCTTATAACCGTGTTTCCATAACAACCCTACAGGAGGGCAGTACACATCGCCGGAGAGCATTCCTGTTCTGAGAATGTGAGAAAGAACGCACGCCGCCACCTCCGCTCCCTCCCCTTGCACAAGCGAAGTCATTGTTCCCAGCGTGTCGCGCAGGCAGGTGACTGACGGGGGGAGGCTGCACGCTCCTCAGAGCGCGCCTCATCTCTGCTTGTATCAGCCGTGTTATCAAACCCCATTAAAGCGTGTGCTGTGATCTGTGTGGCAGTGACAAAATGGCCACTAGAGGCATCCGAGGACTCGCTGGTATTCGTAGCGCACGCATTCGTCTTTCGGGAACCTCCCGTCAGACACAGCATCCCGTCTGGAACGCGTTCGCCTCGGTTTCACCCACTCGGGGGGGGGAACGTACGTGCCCTAAATAAGAGCGGGATATCGGGTATAAGAAGCCAATTTAAATTATTCTCATTTTTGACAGCTGTAACTCCGCTTATTCAAATGCAAAGGACACAAATGGAACCATGTGGCCAGTCAGCTCAGAGTGTCAGACTGTACACGTTTCAAAGAATGCAACGCAAAAAAAAAAAGAAGAAAAGTCAAGGAGAAACAGATACAGGAAGTATGAGGACAGAGTGTACGCAGAGTAGCTGCTGCCAACATCCAATTGCAAGTCTGAAACCTCTCAAATTTCAACATGAGGAGAAGGCCTGTTGTATTCCAAGACTCAAGCACAGGAAATGCAGAGCACAACGTGGCTCTGTTCAATAATCACAAACAGGCTGGGGAAAGCAGCGCTGCGGGCTGCGGGGACCGGAACTACGAAGACAGCTGCGTGTTCATAAATAATACCAGCGTTCACCATTCAGCAGAACAGGTGCACTGATGCGCCATCCATTCAGCAGAACAGGGCACTATGGGAAACGGAGTGCCTTTACGGCTTTACCCACTCCAACATACCAGTTCATCTAGAGAACTGTCACCATAACCACAATCCACCATAATCACCCCAAATAAAACCCACCACACATCATCCAACACTCTTTAACAGTGTGTGAGTTAGTTATAAGCCACCTTGATATTCCTTTTTTTTCCCCCTTTTTCTTTTTTTTCTTACAGCAAAGAAGCCGAACGACAAACGCTGCTTTAGACCACGGTCGGCACGACCGGGCGGCTGTTCCCCACCCTCCACTCACCTCCAGCACGGGTCCCGCCCCCAGGATGATCTGCTCCACCCCGCTGGCGAAGCCCTTCTGGCTGAGGGCGGTCAGGTGGTGGATGAGGAAGTTGGTGCTCTGGGTCTTGCCCGAGCCGCTCTCCCCAGAGATGACGATGCACTGGTTCTGTCGCCGCTGCAGCATGGCGTGGTACGCCACGTCCGCCACCGCGTAGATGTGCGGCTCCAGCTTGCCCAGCTGGTGGTTATCGTACATCTTGACGTACTTGGGGTTGTAGATGGGCAGGAACTGGAAGGGGTTGATGACGATGAGGATGCTGCCCACGTACGTGTAGATCTTCTCCTGCTTGAAGCGGCTGCGCAGGTTGTCCAGCAGCGTCTTCTCGTTGAGGTCGGGCAGGTTGCACAGGTCGTCGTGGTCCTTCGGCGGTGGCTGCGGCAGGAAGCCCCTCTCCACCAGGTGGCGGCGCTCCTCCGTCACGCGCAGCCACATCTGCAGGTTGCCGTAGTGGATGGAGCCGTCCAGGTTCTTCTCGCGCAGCAGGAAGCGGTAGTCCTCGCCGCTGAAGCGGTTCTCCAGGGCCATGCGGGGCCACAGCATCATGCGCTGGACGGGGCAGTCGGTGGGGTTGAGGATCCATTCCTCTCCGCCAAACTCCTTGACCTCGGCGAGGACGTACAGCTTGGTGCGGTCCAGCTGGAGCTTGTCGATCACATGGTCGATGACCTCGGCGGCCGTGGTGTTCTTGCGGGCGGTGACGGGGCAGTAGATGGTGCCCTCGGCGATGTTCCCCGGGTAGATCCGCAGCGTGAACTCGGAGTCCTCAAAGCGTCGTCTCCCGCCAACATCATGAACACTCATATTGGAGAAGCAGTTCCCATCAGCACTCGCAACTCATCCTTCGAAGGGCCCGGGAGACTGCTTCAAGACATCCCAGCTGTGGGAGAGAGAGGAGGGGAAAGAGGGGGAAGGTTAGCGGCGGAAAGCGTGGAACTAATGTGAGCCCCCGCTTAGCGAGAGAGAGAACCTCACTGTGCTGTAGTCATTAAGCTGCATCACAACAAATGAGCCCCATTCCTTCTGCACTTCCCGCTTTTCCTTTTTAGCAACTTCAACACATTCTCAAGAAAGGAATGCGAGTAAGCGGGAAGAGCTGATTCCGCTTAATTTCTTTTTCAGGCAGTGTTTTTCGCAAACGACCTTTCGGGTTCCAACTCTTTCTCACGCAAAAGAGAGAAACGGTAAAAGGTTTCTTTGCCCCACCGCAGAGAACCTGCAGCGGCGCTGACGGGATGCAGCTGGCGTAGTGATTCATGGTGCCCCACTGGGCCCCGATTTGCCAGTGAAGGCAGAGGAGGCGGGGCCTCCGCGGAGTGACCGGGTCGCTCCCTCCACAGAGGCCAGGGCCGGCCAGGTCACCCCGCTGCCAAGTTTCGCAGCTGACACCGTCCAAACAGACATGTCTGTAATGAAGACACAATACCTTAATTCACAAGCTCCCCTCTAATGCTGACTGAATAGTCTCCAGGGGTTACCATTCACCGCACACAGCACTGGGGAACCAACAACAAGGGAACAGAGACGTTCCCCTTTTCTTTTCTACCCTAATCAAATCAATCCATCAACAAACACCGCTGAGCGGCACCCTAAAAAAATGGCTTCCCCTGTTGCAAGATCCTAATTGAGAAAGTTCATTCAAAACTGGGGGGAAATAAGGTGAGATGTTCACTTGGGTAGTTTGATATGATTCTCAATATTCATCAATTCACAAGCGCAGTTTGTTGTCCCTTCAAGTATTTCCTGTACTAAAGACTTTTTGTCTCATCTCCGTCTCACAGCAAATGGGAATAAGAGCCAGTGGCCAGCGCTGATCTCCGATGACACAGGGGACTCACTATAAGTCGCAAAGCATGACCTCTAACTTGGACATCTTTCACCGTCAGCGGGTAAAGACCCCATGACCAGTGAACAGGGGGTGCATATATAAGATTCTGGTTGAGAAGACAGGGAGAAAAACAGCCTTTTGTGCAGTGACAGAAATAGTGTTTCCCTCTGCACCAAGGACCTCCCGCTAATGGGCTTAATGACTGCACCATTCTGTCACCTCCCTCACGCTCTCTCCTTATAAGCTCCCGGCGTGCCCCCGTCTGCTCCTCCCCTCCCCCCGAAACCCAAAGCCCCGCCCTCCACCTTCTCATCAGAAGCCAATGGCCTGCAGCCCCTGCTGGAACAAGGCCAGCTCCCTCAGGTGTTCCTCTGAGAGAAACAGGTTGCACAATCAGGCAGCCGGCCTACCGCAGCTTCTATTGTCAGGAGCAACAGAGCCTGGTTCCCATGATCCATTCACAAGGACAAGGGCACGTACGGTAATCAACCCCCCCCCCCCCCCAATCCTGCTGAAAGGCGCCGTGCCGTACGCCAACAACCCCAACAGCGGTGAAATGCACTGGAGAGAGAGACGCTGGCAGCCCGGGTAAAAGACCCCACACCTGATGTTTTTCCTGTTTGCTAACTGAGCTCAGCGCTTCCCTTTCTCTCAACACCATCTGCAGCATTTCACCTTGAGTGCAGGGGGAGCCTCTGTCCGAGTCTGTCAGTGCCTCTCGGTGGGCTTTTCCTGTTGCTAGGGGCAACAATATGTCTGGCTACAGCCCAGTCAGTGGTGGAGCAAAAAAAGGAAGAACCTTGAAAAAATGAATAACAGGAAATGGCCGGTGGGGAAGAATAGAGGTGTTGCACACAGCAGAATGTGCTGCACCGCCCCTAAAGGGAAAATCAGAGCAGAGATCCCGCGCTACGGGCTAACGAGCGCACGCCGCGCCGCTAACAGGTGCATCAGGTTACAGGCCCGGGGTATTAGGAGTGTGGGGGACAGGGATACTGCAGCAGCTCCAGCAGATGGTCAGCACCGCTTAAGGGATAGAGGAAGAATTAAGATTGCACTCTGGGACCCCTGTGGTACCCTGCATAGCATTTAAAAAGAGCAACAACACGCAAGCACACGCATACATGCACACGCATACGTGCATACACGCACACAGACATTTTAAAGTCAAATCCGGAGGAATTTAATTTATTGCAAAAAGTGTGTTCAGCTTGTCCTCATTTAAAATCTGGACTTTGGTGCTGGTGTTTTAGGGGTTCATATACAGAAAATAACATTTATTTCTACATGTTCTTTCCTCAGCGAGATTTATTGGGGTGGCTTTGGCACTCCCCTCTCCAAAGCACAGTCATAAAGCTAAATCACAAGTCATTGTGAGCGGCCGGCCCGATAGCGGCCTGCCGCTGGTCTACCGTTGCCCAACAGAAGGCTGTCGCTGCAGAAACCCTATCCCTTAATGTGCCAGTTATTCTGGATCTCTCTTCCTTTGTGTCGCACTGAAACCTGAACAATGTCAGCTATTTGCAGCGTGCCCTTGTGCGGACAGGATTTTTGCGGTGTGAAGTCATCCTGCCTGAGGATTCTGGGAGCTGAGCTCTCTCTCTCTCTCTCTCTCTCACTCCGTTCAGAGGACGAGACGAGACAAGAGGTAGCGATCCCTCCTCATCCACGCCCACCCAGCACTGACCCACTTCAGTGAACCTGAGGAACACACCCCACCCCCCAAATCCTGGCTGTTCTCCTCCTGTTAGTTTGTAAATGGGAGTCATATTTAAGACAGTCGACATTGCACAACATCAGGCCAATTAAATAGCAGAAGGTACCATACTGTACAAAGGCACTGTAAATCACACCGCCCTGCAGGCCTTCAAATATTGCGGAGTGGGCAATGTCATTGGACGGAATCCTTTTTTCAGACGATACTTGACCTAACTTTGGCGCACTGGGTGCTAATGTCATCCCATGTTGATTCAACATCAATTTGCTCATCGAGATCACGTTGAATCAACATCAGAATACCGACAAATATTGAATAATCAAGGTTAAATATAGCTAAACATGATATTTAAAAGTTTTAATGTTTGTCGCCATCACTGACTCACTGCATTAGCTAACTGAACTAGTTAGTAGCTGATAATGTCAGTAACTGTAGCCTAAATAATTCGCCAAACATCATATTGCTTAGTAGTTGGTAGGCCTAGACATTAGTTACTGAACACGTAATAAAATGGATAACAATACAACTGCATTGCAGTGAGTGTACTGTGGGCGAAAAAATTACCAATTTTGATGATTATTCAATATTTGTCGGAATTCTGACGTTGAATCAATGTGATCTCGATGAACACATTGATGTTGAATCAACGTCGGAATTCCACATTCAATCTACGTCGTTTAACGTTGGCTTGCTATGTGGGATCAGTTTCCCACAGGAAATCCCACAACACAGGGGCTAGCGCCTCAGCCAATGCCTCAGCTAGCACCTCAGCTAGCACCTCAGCTAGCACCTCAGCTAGCACATCAGCTCAGCTAGCACCTCAGCTAATGACAGTACCGCTGTCACCCATATGGGTCGGTGCACATAGGAAAGAGATGAGGGAACAGGGGGGCAAGGAGATCTAGATGCTACCTTCCCACCGGTCAGGAAGGTAACAGAGAATACAGAGAGAGGAAGTCTATTTTTTACATAAAAAAACGGATCCAGCTTCCCACCAATGCAGAGAACAAACATCTCCACTCACAAGAAGCTTCTCCGCCTGTTAAGCCTTGGTTTATTATCACTGGCAACAGCTACAAACACACCGTCACTGAGCAAACACACAGCTCTTGGGCGGCTTTCAGAGTTCACAAAGTTGTTTTGCAGTCCCGTTGTTGAACCGTGGATTTTTTTATACAGTGACCAAATTATTATGAGACGTGTTCTTTCTTCATTAAACACATGACCTCAGTATGGACGCAGGAAGCATGGCCTCAGGGACACTGGGGACCCTACACACAGTGACACCGCTTCTCAGTGGTGAAGGTTCAAGAGTGACGACCCCCAACGCAACTTGGTCCTCAGACCATTTTAAATGCAGGCTATCGAGCCGAATCACTTCCGCAATTAAGAGCCGGGCTGATCCGAAAAGAAGCCCATGACCATCACGGAAAATCCCGGCCGAACAATGGCCCTCCTCTGAAAGCAGACGGCGGTTTAGGGGACTGGCCCCTCCCACCGTGACATCCCTTCATGTTGGGAGAGTGGGGGCGGGGCCCGTGGACAGGAGATAAGGAAGGCCTGCTGGGATGAGATAATTGGCTAGATAATGAGACCTTCAGCAGCTGGACTCCTGACTGATCTGGGGTCAGAGGGTAGAGCGGGAGCTGCGGGGGACATACCAGCTCAGGCTCTGACACGCCCTGTGGACGCTCTGCAGCTCAACGAGCGTTTGCTCCTGCCTTTCGACGGCAGGACAACGCACAGACCCGCCCGTACAGAAGCGCGCATCTCTGTACTCGCCCGACCTGACCGCAAAGATGCCAAACCTGACAGACGGCAATGACCTTGTCAGAAAGAGAGTTCAAAGGAGATATCCATCTGTGAATATTCTGGTGGAGGACACCTGAATGTGTCCGACATGAAAGGCTACGCAGGCCAGGTAGTGTGTCACACCGTTTGCTTTGTCACAGCCAATGAAACGACAGGGGGGTTAGTATGAGACGCAGATCATATTTTCTCTATCGCTTCAGTGTGGTGTCCCGACTGATATTGGGGCGAAAAAGGCTTCAAAGGCGGTTTTGTCTGCGACGGTGTAACATAAAATCTGAACAACGCGGGTGAACAAGCAGAAATGTCTTTCCGAATCTCTGTCCGCTGGTGAACTCAAAGACTGAAAAAAAGCAGACTTCCCAAACGAGTCACTCAGCCACGAAGGAAGCGCATTTACCAACCTGTCTACGCACTCCAAAAATATCAACAAACCGCTCCCACGCTTGTTTTTGCCCAATTTAACAGCACTCTACACTAAACCGCAGCCGTCCGCCGTCTCAAAGTTCATCCGAGGTTTTTCCATCAACCGTCTTTCATGTGCTGATTGTGTGAGGCTGACAGGTGTGATGTATGTGTAATATTTCCTGAGGTGCAGTCCCTGCTGAAACCCGACTCGCCGTTCACTCCGCTGAAACGGTCTTTCAACTCCTAACTCTCATGGAAACTTCCATACGCAACAAACGAGTACGAACCTGCTGAGGGGCACAATGTTACGCGAGCATTGTTTGGCTGTTTCAAAGATTAAAGGGTTTATTTAAAGTGGCAATTTAGCGATTTTTTAAGTCTAAAGAATAGCTGCAGTTTATTGTTGCCACACAAAGCCAAATTAAGCATTACTGAATGGTGTTAAGGAACAGGCCTTGTGGTTATTTCTCAACCATGCCGCCAGATCAACCGTTCTTTAACGCTGTCGTAGAGCATATTGTTAAAAAACACAGACCACCCAAATTACTCTGTGTGTCTCAACACCACAGTGTTTTTGATTAGTGCACATGCAACACCAAAACACTGTCTGTTACTACGTAGCAACACTTCCTTATAGTAACACATCACGTGCTAGTCAGCCATCTCGGTCAGCTACCTGCCCCTTGACCTGTGACCCCTGACCCCAACAAGCAGACACCTTTCACTCGCTTCACATCCACACTCACCGATTGGACAGAAAAGCTGTAAAAAAAAAAAAAGGCACTGATAAGAATAAAGGACAAGTTTAACATTAACTTCAGCAGGGTCTGGTACCCTCAAGTCCTCTGTTACTGATTGACTTAGATTATCTGTCAATTTAAGACTGAATGACTTCCGTTGATAAACAGTGGTGTGGCATCGCATGGCCAAAATGTGACCCGTGGAAAAATGCAATGCATTTCTCATGAAGCCACCAACAACTGAAGTCAAGTCCATTTCTATCTTGATAGAAACATCCTGAATATTTTTCCCCCAGTGAGTCAACAACTGTAAAAACCTGATTGCACGTCCCAATAACGCTGATTGCTTCAAAGTTCAAAGTTCACACAGAACTTACCCTTTGACATGAAGAGTAAAAACATGCATGAACTGGCGCAACCTTAGGTTTGAGAAACACGCTGGTGTCTCAGAGGCTCCGTGCGAGGAAGTGAGACGGGAGAGCGAGGAGCGCCCTAAACGGAGTAAACCGAAAGTCGCCAAGTCTTGGCGTCAAATTCAGGGACCTGGGGGTGCAACTAGAGGGGGTGAGGTGCATGTCACTTATTCCAGGTTTCTGAAGCGCGTCTGCTCTGCGTTCTGAGGGGTCTTTGGTTATGAGCTCAGAGAACGTGCCGGGTGCTCGGAGAGGAACCTCATGGCAGCAGGGCAAACAGCCGGTCACCAATGTATGTGGTGGTGCTGATCTCCACAGCCCCACAAATTTCGCGAGCAGCGTTCAGAAAAATTATGAGTATAAAGGCTGAGGGGACAGAAATCAGAGTCTGCTCGGTTCAAGACGCTCAGTGTGGGGAGGTGGGGGGGAGGGGAATAGAAAAAAGCCAACAGCAGATAAGGCGGTCATTGAAAGGCCTCTCTCCCCAGCACTGAGAGTTTCCTGTGCTGGGCTGTGACATTTCACTCCACACATCCCTCCATAGACCTTATCTACAAACTTCACTCTGAGCAGAGGCAGCAGGCAGACAGAACAACAGCACTGCTTAGAAAGAGAAACCCTGCAGCTCCCTCCCACCCCCCACACCCCAAAACCACCGCTCGCCCCCGGCCCATTCGGCTGCTGGCCAATCACGTCCCAGCATCTGCACACTGTCCGGCGCTCTCCCGCTCCTCTCTCTACTCCTGCTGTGGAGCGGTGAAACAGACAAACTCCCCTCACTCGCTGTCCTGCTCTCCGTCCGTCTCCACCTTTCTCCCCTTCTCTCTCTCTCTCTCTCTCTCTCTCTCTCTCTCTCTCTCTCTCTCTCTCTCTCTCTCTCTCTCTCTCTCTCTCTCTCTCTCTCTCTCTCTCTGCCTGTGTTTTTCTCCCTCTCTCTCACACACTCAGCCCTTTCAGCTCTCACTCTGGATACGTGACAGGGAAGTGGCGGCTGTGTGTGGGGTTTTGGCAGCTGGGGGGTGGCGTGAGGTGGAGAAAAACAGGGTGGGTGGGGGGTAGAGTGGATTGCCGTTTCCTGAAATCCGATCATGGGCAGGAGGGGAGGATTCCAGAGCCGACCTACAGCCCGTCAGCAGCCTGTCTCAGGGAATCATGATGTGTGCAGCCCCACCCCCTCCTCTCCACAGCGATGACATCACTCCACACTGCACTTCCCCTCAGAGAGAGAAAAACACAGCCTGGCTCACCCGAGCTGGCCACTCAACAGGCTCCCTGTGCTATTTGCAAACCAAATGCTCCTATTCAGACAGGGTAACGGCAGGACCGCTCACGGCCGTTCCTGAAAAAGGCCTTTGTGGGATATTCCCAAGCCCCCCCCCCCCCGCTTTCCATCGACGTGGCTCTGGAACTGGCCAGCGGCTCGTCTCCGCTCTACTGCAGTCCAGGAGAGCACCACAGCGAGCGGCTCCTGAGCCAGCCGGGCCGCAGAGCGCTCGTGAGCGGCCGTATGTGCTCTGAACACACGTCTGCTGGGTCGCTCTACCGCCAGGGCCGCTGGCATTCCAGACCGCTCAAAACCACCACAGCCATTCAGGCAGCAGACTAACTCAAATGCTCCTAACAGCACGTGAGCTGACAAAGCACCGTGCTAATAGCAATCACCACAGCCGTGCTGACGGCAGGTCAGCATTAACCAGCCGACATCGTCATTCATCAAGCGATCACACTTTTCTTTGATATACAAATTCTGTGAAGGATTAAATTAAGGATTAATCTTCACTGATTCGCATGAAAGATGCATTGTATCCAAAATGCTCGTTTGTCGCTCTCAATTGGAAAATGAATCGCTCCAAAATTAGGCAGAAAATGAGAACGGGTACACAGTCACAGTTTACACATGAATATTTCTATGATATTTACAGGATACTAGGGACGGTCAGGCCAGAACGTTAAGATCGTCAATGTTAGCTTCAGCTCCTCTATGTTCTGAATGAGCCCCTTTTTCCACCGCAGGAACCTTTCGTGAAACTCAAGAACTTTTAGTGGAACTCTGGAACTTTTAGTGGAACTCGGGAACTTTTAGTGGAACTCAGGGACTAAAGCCCCTTTTCCACCAGAGGAACCAGGGCCAATTTTGGATCATGAGGCATGGTTTCTGTCCCCCTTTTAGCATCTGCTCGCAAGGTAGTACTTTTCGATGGTTTGCGTACCGTACTATTGAGGTGGAGCTTGCAGTACTGAACATCGCCGATTGGTCAAATGCAATATTCGTGAGAATCGCCAAGCAGACCAGAAGCGTAACCAGAAAAAACATTTAGCAGCAGCTAGACAGCAAGCAGTCTTCAAACAAAGGAACAATGTAACTGTAAAAAACGAAACCAGACAAAACGGAGGATGTGCAAGTTTTAAACAATTGACAACATTCACTCATCTCACACGCACTGACAAGCAGAGCAGTTGATTTATGATTATGTTATTCACACTAATGTGACAGATGGAACTTTGTGTTGTAGGAAAATACGGAACAAATTGAGTCCAAATTGATCCAATAAAAAACGCAACATTGTTTATACGGGACAATTCTCTATTTTAAGGAATTAATGGCAACCCTGAACAAAAAGGCCTACCAAAAGATTTATGTGTGTTGAGCTGAACTGGTGCCGGAAAAAAAAAGAAAAAAAGAAAAGAAAAAAAAACAGGATTGCAAAAAATAAAAAGCACAATACATCTTCAACATAAGCATTTTTTCCCCCCTGTCACTTCCTCCTACCTAATATTCACGGTTCTCGAGGTGTGGTGGGAAAGCAAACACAAACGCGCTCCAGGAACCGTGTTAGTCCCCGTGGTGGATAGTTCCTGCCCTCTTTTAGTTCCTACAACCCGGTGGCAAAAGGGCTATATACTGCTTACTAGCAGGGAAATGCTCTGGTGTGTTTAAGTGGGAGCTGACAATGCAGTAGAGCTGATAGAGTCTGTGCCATCTATGCTCTCCTTACACCATCTATGCTCTCCTTACACCATCTATGCTCTCCTTACACCATCTATGCTCTCCTTACACCATCCATGCTCTCCTTACACCATCTATGCTCTCCTTACACCATCCATGCTCTCCTTACACCATCTATGCTCTCCTTACACCATCTATGCTCTCCTTACACCATCCATGCTCTCCTTACACCATCTATGCTCTCCTTACACCATCTATGCTCTCCTTACACCATCTATGCTCTCCTTACACCATCTATGCTCTCCTTACACCATCTATGCTCTCCTTACACCATCTATGCTCTCCTTACACCATCTATGCTCTCCTTACACCATCCATGCTCTCCTTACACCATCTATGCTCTCCTTACACCATCTATGCTCTCCTTACACCATCCATGCTCTCCTTACACCATCTATGCTCTCCTTACACCATCTATGCTCTCCTTACACCATCCATGCTCTCCTTACACCATCCATGCTCTCCTTACACCATCTATGCTCTCCTTACACCATCTATGCTCTCCTTACACCATCTATGCTCTCCTTACACCATCTATGCTCTCCTTACACCATCCATGCTCTCCTTACACCATCTATGCTCTCCTTACACCATCTATGCTCTCCTTACACCATCTATGCTCTCCTTACACCATCTATGCTCTCCTTACACCATCTATGCTCTCCTTACACCATCTGCAGGACCTCCCGACAGCCAGAAATACACTCTGACAGCCGCCTAGGTGGGGAGATTAGGCTCCCCAATGCAACTGTACATTCAAGATGTATATACAGACTATTTGGATATTCCACACAGAAACACACACAGGCGCGTGCACAAATGGAAACAAGCGCACAGACAGACAGACAGACAGACAGACACACACACACACACACACACACACACACACACACACACACACACAGCTGCATACCGCATCTCACTGTGGACCACTAAAAACCGAGGGGGGAAAAAAAAAAAACATGGAAATAAAACTGAAGAGCCTAAACTGATTTCCATAATCACTCATCCAAGCCTACTAACTACTCCTGCTACAGCAGTATTAGCCTTCTCCGGAAAGAAATGGCACAATACATAAGATAACACGAGAACAATAGCAGTACAAAAATCAACCTCATTTTCCTTACCAAAATTATAGCCGTAACAAACTTACGAGACGCTTCAGGAAGCCTTTTGTAAGGAGGAATCCCAGCACTAGTGCTACATTACACTAACGTGGATAACAGTTAATGTGCACTAGTGCTACATTACACTAACGTGGATAACAGTTAATGTGCACAAAAAAGACATGCCGATAAATTTTTGCAGATGTCATTGTGGGGAACTATGAACTCATGAATCACTCCTTTTCCTGCTCTGGGTTCTCCAGTCATTCACCGCAGTATTAACGTACACAAGGTAAACACTGCCCCTGAATGTGAATGTTATATGTACTCCTGTACCCTGTAGTGTAGACACAGTAGTACTCAGTAACCATACAGCCACGCGCTATCCTGGGGTTCTGGTGCACGCCATGCTAACGAGCGATCTGATATAGTGTCTGATATAGTGCTGCGGATTGACTGCTTCTGAGTGCGAGAGAGCATATCCACGGCCAGCAAGGTTTGCCGTGGCGCGGCTCACGCGACGCACACAGAGCGCGAGAGCTGGGACCGCGCGAAAAGAACGCAGGTGTGGAAGAGACAGGCGCCGGAGAGCCCTCCGGTCTCTCCTTCCCCCAGAGAACGAAGCCCAGACATGAGGCACAACCCGATCGATAACCGCTGGGGGGGAAAAAAACAACCCGCATCGATTACCTTTTACAGGAAGAGCGCGGCGCCGATCCCGGGAGGGGCCGGCCATACAGAGCCGAGACGAGGCCCGATTGGCGAAAAAAGCTGAGGAGGGGTGTGGCGGTTCGTGGACGCGTGAGGAGGGGAGCAGCTGAGGACGCTCTCTGTCATTAATGTCCTCCGGGTTAATTAAAGCTCCATGTGACGTAAATCAGCACAGCATGTGGTCGGCTCTGGAGTTATTACAGAGCCAGGACCGTCATCGGGGTCCATAAGCACAACAATCCCCGAGACCCGCACTTCCCAAAAACACGCGATCAAACGTGGGCAGTAACGCGGAGAGGAAACAGTCTCGTATAAACGGTTCGCGGGGGGGGCGCGGGGGGGCAGGCTTCATTCATTTTTTATTATTTCTGAAAAAAAATTCTTTCGTTAAGAATATGTTGAATTGCGTTTTGAGGATTCACTTTTTTCTACGCAGCGTACGTCAGCGGTCGACTTCTCTGCTGCGCGCGCCGAGCCTGCCCCTGCCACCCTTTGTGCTTTGTTTTTTGCTTCCACAGGGAGCAGCAGAGCAGAGCATTGTAGGCCTGTGCAACTGTTGTCCCCCCCCCCCCCTCTTCTTCCCTTTTTTTTCTTTCACAACACACACACATTTGACACAAATTGATTTTTTTTAGGGGAATGGTTGGGTAGGGAAGATGCGCAAGCCTTGGGTATCACAATGAGGGCAGAGGGAATCATGTGGTCGAGTGAGTAAGTGACTGTGCATTAGTGTTGCAAAACTACTGAGTCACAGATCCACCACGATAAACGCCCATAAAACACCGACATCACCTCAGCCAACGCAAAATTACTGCAGTCAGGAAGGGGACGGTAAAAATCTCAAAAAAAACACCCGACCAATCAGAATCCACAACCCAAAAGTGAATAGTCATCAGTCCAAATCTGAACTGACTGATTAATATTGTATCACTGACCGTGACATAAAAGTGAATCTCAATTCAATAACGACATAAGGATGGAGCGAAAAATAAGGTAAGAGACAGGCCAATCAAAATCATATCCCACTCAAGAAATTCAGTTTTTGGCCAATCATAAAGTGCTGAGAATGCAGCTCTTTTTCTGAATAGGATCAGACCGTTCCATTCTTGTCGTAATCCACATTGAGCAGTGGAACGTTCTCCCCATCCGCACAGCAGAAGTACGGTCCGGCCAGGCAGAAAGAGCCCAGGGCCAAACCTGATCTGAGACCAGTTGGAAATTCTCAGTCCATGCTTGAACTCGTGCTCCCAGACAAACTCGAGCCAAATGTTTTGCACTGTCGACCTTTTCCAAAGAGAAACGTTTGCGGAAATTTCTCTTGCTGAGGAGCCGAGGTCAACAATTGCTTTTTTTTTGTTGTTGATTGATTTCATATGGAATTACACTCTGTCCACTTAAGCAGATTCGGCATTCCTTCCTGAAGAGGGGGATGTTCGCGTCCGTAGCGGAATTTTCGGCAGGAGACACGGGTTAGCGCCAGTGATCTTCTTGGGCCAACGGAGGTTTCGCGACCTTAAGACCAAGCGGTGAGATGCCCACCACTCACAGGTTACTCCCAAATTCATACGGAAAATTATGAACAGCTTTTGAGCAAAATATAAGGCAAAGTACAGACGGAGGTACCCAAAACGCTTTTGCTATTACGAGCGGTGGTACACAGACGATTGTGTAGAAAGGACTTAAATCAAACCCAGGTTGCGCGCCAAATGGAGCGCGGTCTCGCGCTGTCAAACCGCCAATCGTCCCGCGGCCGTATAAAAGTCACATCACCGTGCCTGCATGGGTGCGCTCCTCCGATTTGCCAAGTCGATAAACGCTCTCAGATACGAGCGTTCAACATTTCCTCGCTTTAGTTCGCCATGAAGCCTTGTTTAATCTTCCTCAGCTAATAAAGGCCACATTTTCGAGGCCAAGCCAGAGGGGAGAGCAGAGAGCCTCTTCTCGCATTGGGGTTTTTCATTTATTTATTGTTTAAATGCAGGCCAAAAGTTGCATTTGGTCATAAAACAATTTCGAAACAATTCCTTCCTTGTTGCCAGGCCGTCCAATCTCATTTCGACTTCCTGTTGAGTGAGCTGGAAGCTCAGCGGCGTGAGGGATATGTGGGCGAAGCCGAGCTCCTGAGAGGGGAATCAGAACTGAGCTGTTCTGGCCCAAGCAGCACGTTTCTCTGGAAAAGACAGAACCATACGTGTCCTCAACAGCAAGGAGCAGGAGAAAAAAAACTGCCCTCAATTTATCT
This sequence comes from Ilyophis sp. 1 JC-2022, assembly GCA_022702515.1. NCBI lineage: Eukaryota > Metazoa > Chordata > Actinopteri > Anguilliformes > Synaphobranchidae > Ilyophis > Ilyophis sp. 1 JC-2022. The sequence goes on along the minus strand of CM040399.1, from coordinate 14,467,515 downwards.
TTAAAAAAAAAAGAGCACAAACTACACCTCCACATTTGAACAGTTTTTAGGTGGGGCAGAAGCGGCCCGGGGGAGGAGGCGGGACATAAAAACGGCTGGCGCAGCGGCAGCGGGACCGCATCTGAGCCCGGACGGGGTCACCCTCCGCTGCGTAATTAAACACGACCCACGCCCCGCGCCATCACGGTGTAACAGCAACTGGGGGGGGGGAACTTGGTCCGCATTCCTGGCTATAACAGGAGCGTACCTGTGCGCGTACCCATGCGCCGCGTGAGCCGCGCCAGGCAAACATTCAGGCATGACGCTGGGCTGTCTCGGCCCAAGGGGACCGCGGAGTGATTTGTTGCCGAAACATGTGCCGTCTGAGCCGTCTGTGAATGTTCCTGTGGCTCTGGGTGCAGCCAGAGTAAGACAGGTAAAAATACGAGCGGAACAGAAGCTGGAGGAGCAGGGTCACTCTAAATGGAAACAGCACAGAGATGGAGGAAGAGGCGATGCGCGCATGTCACGAAGACCGCGCTACCGCCGTCACACTTCAGTCCTCGGCCCGTCGCGAAACCCTGCGAAACGCCCGGCAGGCGCCCGGCGCCCCCCAGGAAGCTGCGGAGCGGGGTCCACTCCTCCTACCGGGCTCCAATCAAAACCCGCCTGGAAGAATGACAGGATTACTCTACGCAACGGCGACGCAGCGGGAGAGAGAGGGAGGGAAGGAGAGAAGGAGAGAGCAGGGCCGGCGGCCAACGACATTCCTGACCATGGACTCCTCTGAATACGTGGGTGCCAGAACGCCCCCAGATCCAGGTGTCACAGAACAGGGGACCCAAAGAGGAGTGAATCAGGCCTGAATTGGGAGGGGAGAGAGAGAGAGAGAGAGAGAGAGAGAGAGAGAGAGAGAGAGGGAGAGAGAGAGAGAGAGAGGGGGGAGAGCGAGAGAGAGAGAGAGGGGGAGAGCGAGAGAGAGAGAGAAGGGGAGAGCGAGAGAGAGCGAGAGGGACAGAGAGAGAAGAGAGGGAGAGAAGGGGAGAGGGGGAGAGCGAGAGAGAGAGCGCAAGAGAAAAATATATTTTATTTTAACAACTCCCTTTATTTATCTAGTGTCAAAGCACCACATACTAACCAACCAAACAAA
>CM040399.1:14186386-14461386 GCA_022702515.1 Ilyophis sp. 1 JC-2022 | reverse complement strand
TCTACAGTAAGTTCTACAGTACAAAAGTAAGAGCTACAATAAGTTATACAGTCAGTTCTACAGTACAAAACTAAGAGCTACAATAAGTTATACAGGACAAAACTAAGAGCTACAATACGTTCTACAGTACAAAACTAAGATCTACAGTAAGTTCTACAGTACAAAACTAAGAGATACAGTAAGTTCTACAGTACAAAACTAAGAGCTACAATAAGTTCTACAGTACAAAACTAAGAGCTACAGTAAGTTCTACAGTACAAAACTAAGAGCTACAATAAGTTCTACAGTACAAAACTAAGAGCTACAGTAAGTTCTACAGTACAAATCTAAGAGCTACATTATGTTCTACAGTACAAATCTAAGAGCTACAGTAAGTTCTACAGTACAAATCTAAGAGCTACAGTAAGTTCTACAGTACAAAATTCAAATCTACAGGAAGTTCTACAGTAAGTTCTACAGTACAAAAGTAAGAGCTACAATAAGTTATACAGTCAGTTCTACAGTACAAAACTAAGAGCTACAATAAGTTATACAGGACAAAACTAAGAGCTACAATACGTTCTACAGTACAAAACTAAGATCTACAGTAAGTTCTACAGTACAAAACTAAGAGATACAGTAAGTTCTACAGTACAAAACTAAGAGCTACAATAAGTTCTACAGCACAAAGCTAAGATCTACCGTACAAAACCAAGATCTACCGTACAAAATCAAGATCTACAGCACAAAACTAAGAGATACAGTAAGTTCTACAGTACAAAACTAAGATCTACAATACGTTCTACAGTACAAAACTAAGATCTACAGTAAGTTCTACAGTACAAAACTAAGAGCTACAATAAGTTCTACAGTACAAAACTAAGAGCTACAATAAGTTCTACAGTACAAAACTAAGAGCTACAATAAGTTCTACAGTACAAAACTAAGAGCTACAATACATTCTACAGTACAAAACTAAGATCTACAGTAAGTTCTACAGTACAAAACTAAGAGCTACAATAAGTTCTACAGCACAAAGCTAAGATCTACCGTACAAAACCAAGATCTACAGCACAAAACTAAGAGCTACAGTAAATTCTACAGTACAAAGCCAAGATCTGCAGTACAAAACTAAGATCCGCTAACAGATCACTTTCAGTCAAAAGCATAACTGCTTGTTTGTCACTTCCCTGGAGCTGTAAACCAAAATCTAAATGGCTGGCATCACGCGGGTTTGCTCTGCCATCGCTAATCCATTTGGAAAAACCTTCCTTTCTGAGCCTGTGAGACATGCTGCAGATCTCGGCCCTGGGTTTCTCCATCCGAAGAGAAACGCCAACCCCGCCCCCGCCTCCTTTTAATCTCCCGCGGATTTCATATCCTCGCTACGACTACGAGCGCGTAATCTTTCTGGATTATATCAGGATGTGAGAACGGCCCGAGCCTGCCGGACACTTCCAGCTGCGCGGCGGTAAACATAGAGCAGATGCCCGGCTCCGGTCTAAAGGCAGCCGCCATGAAAAAAAGCCCTGGAACAAGAGCCATCGGGGGGGGGGAGGAAAAGATGAGCGTAAAACCAGAGATAGCCAATGCTGAAACCTTACACACCACAGTCGCATTACATTTATTTACTGGCCTGGTTAGAGGCCTTATCCTGGGTGCCGCATATAAGTTTTGCACAGAAGCCATTATTATACAGCCAGAGATGTACTGAGGCAAACTAGAATAAGAAACATGCTCAAAGGTGGCAAAGGCAGCAGTCCATCTTGGATTCAAACCTGCAAACCACCGAATTGCCAGCCCTGTTACTAAAATGCTTTGCTCTCTGTGGGCTCTGAAAGACAAAATCTACTGCAGGTACCCACCAACCTATTCACACTTTGTGTTGCAGCACATTATTTGATTGTACATGTGTAAGTCAAACACTTTTTACAGTTTAAAAAATAACAGCCGTCCAATCAGAGAAAGAAACAGAGTGGCCTGGTTTCCAGGCAACAAAGGATGCTGGGAATAACAGCAATGTCACAACAGGAAGAGGAGAAATAAACATGAGGAGATGTACAGAAGCACAGCTCTATCTGACAGGAAAAATTGTCAGGTTAATTTAGCTTTGAAAGCACTGCCCATTACTCTAGGGATGAAAGATAAGGCCTGAAAAGGATATTGGCTGAAAGGATAGCAGGTTATACTGGGTTAGTACTGGCGCGCAAGGCCAAATGGCGCTACCGTTTCTGGTTTTGCAAGTACTTTATCCACTTTATCCATCTCCACATTTTCCAAATTTAGTTGATGTGTCATTCTATGAAATTCAAAAGCCAATTGTTCTAACACTGCAGTGGAACTGGGTGGGAACGCCCTTTTTCTGCTAAAGGCTGCTGGACTCCTCAGGTCAACTACAGCAGTGGAAACGGTCTGCAGACCCTTATTTCACATTTTTCTGCCACATCGTTAAACAAAACTGCACAAAACGCAAACCGCACGGGTCGCGTCTCCACGCAGGAAGAATAATAGTCGCTGCGGCAACAGGCACGGATCGCGCCACGCTCGAGTCGCCCCGCGTGGGGAGCGCTTTCACTTTCGGTCACCTGGGAGGGGCCAGGCCAGGGCACCCAAAAGAGCAGCCCGGGCCTGTCTGACCCCAGATCATCAAGGCTCATTTAATACAAGTGATCAGGAATGAGGGAAAGAGATGGGAAGGAGGGTGAAGACAGTGGGAGGTGGGAGCTATCAGTGGCCTGTGTTATGTCCACTCCATTTCCCCCTCAGAATCCAGCCATTAGGCCAAACTGCTGGACTCAGCAGGGCCTCGCCCGGGGACAGGCTGTTTCATTCACACACCACCAGCACACACACACACACACCGACACACACCACCAGCACACACACACACACAACTCTCTCACACACACACACCACCAGCACGCACTCACACACACACACACACACACACACACACACACACACACACACACACACACACACACACGAGCGCGCACACACACACACAGTCGCAGGCATACAAATGCACATCGTGTCTCAGACACACACATACACACACACACACACACAAACACACACATTCTCTGCATGACTTCTGGAAGAGTAGGTTTTCTGCAATGAGCTGGACCACTGTACAACCCAATGTACTGTATCTGTTCCCGCACACAACAAACCACAGCTGTTATTATTCCCTTGTGTTCACACCAGTGCATGAGAACGCTGGTGCTTTTAAAGGTCTGGTCTGGGAAGTGTAGTACAAACACACTTCAGGGCTCAGGCAGGCAATTACAGGGTTAATCAGAGACCCCTTTGAGTCCATGTGAGCACAGACATGTGAAGTACAGTGTAACAACTCACAGGGACAGAGACTTCTCTACTATTCTCAACTGCTGCCGTGTTCCACTTTCCTGATTCAGGAACAGAGCCTTCATTATTATCTACACAACCTATTTACAGAGAGGAAGTGAAAAAAAGACTGAAACACTGAGCTACAGCTTCTTCCAAACATGGACAAACAAGGTCAACAATCGCCATTTTGTTTCAGGTGACACGTCATTTAAATTGCAACGCGATACATAAGTAACATCATCTAAACCAGACATTTCTGCGGTAAAGGTAGCGGTTTTTTTTGGCTGCGCGGTTGTTTCAGCCCAGGTTCGCAGAGCACAGCCCAGGGTTTCAGGCTGGATAAACATTACGGTCAAACCCGGCGGTCTGCTCCGGCACAGATCCGCGTGGCAAAGCCTCTCTCTGAGGAGAAACCAGGGCGGCACGGCAGGAATCTGGGACTGTCCATTCCCAGGTTGTGGCACGCCAAACCCATTTGCGGTAATTCTTTTCCCCTTGCCATCTGACCGTAGCTGGTGGACGCTGTCTCACAGAAAAAAATCCATGCTCAATCTGATTTGTGCGACTAGATTAAATCTCTGAGCCCTGGAGCGGATGAGTCGGCGCACTCAAGTGTGGGGCTCTACTCTGGAAAGGAAAAAGACAGAGGGCAGGCCAGAGCGTTACAATGCCAGAGCAACGACGGGAGCAGGCCCCGGGGCACGGGGCCGCTAATAAACTCACAGCACCACGCCGTGTGCTACTGTTCATCAAGCCGACAAATCAGGGAGTTGGCCCAGGGCGAGAGGAGCGCCATCCAATGTCTTTCCAATGGTAGTTTTCCATTTTAGACCCCTTTTCTCTCCCCAGTGCCTTGGTGAATGACGCGGTTGCAGCCTCTTAGTGTTGTACTGGATGGGGTTGCACTGGATGGGGTTGGGGTTAGTGTTGCACTGGATGGGGTTGGGGTTAGTGTTGCACTGGATGGGGTTGGGGTTAGTGTTGCACTGGATGGGGTTGGGGTTAGTGTTGCACTGGATGGGGTTGGGGTTGTACTGGATGGGGTTGGGGTTAGTGTTGTACTGGATGAGGTTTGGGTTAGTGTTGTACTAGATGGGGTTGGGGTTAGTGTTGTACTCACACAGTGTCAATTGTACGGATTCACATTCAGACTCATTGATGTTTTAGTGAGACTTTGGGGTCACTACTGCGCAGCCTGTTTTACCGTATGCCACGGAACATCGACGTGACCGCCATTTCCTTTCGACCGTTTGTTGCTCTGTTCTGCGGTTTGCCACTCTATAAACTTTCCTTTGAAGAGAAACGGACCTGAAACTCTCGAGGCAGAAGTAATGACATGCACACACACTTATGCTCTTTCTAACGCGCACGCACACGCGCAGGCTCACAAGCAGACATGGGGGTCATGGGGTCATGGTGATTGTAGCGCATGTAAAAGGCAGGAGTGCAGACTGCATCCATTACTCCACGGTCAAACGGTGCTATTGGCCGTGGCCTCAGTGGGAGCCACAGCTTGGCTCTCACAGCTTAAAGAACACAGCCGCTCTACTGCTGGTGAGAATCCAGGGAATGAACACAAGAGTGAGAAACTACAGAGATCAGATCAGATGAGCGAGACAGAGAGATAGGTACAGATTGACCGAAAATGTAATTGTTTTATTTTTATTCTATAGTTTATATATGTAATAACTTAAATTCTAAATTATTTACAGTTATTACTTTATGCACATGCTTGTCATAACAACAACAAAAAATTGTGTGTGTGTGAGAGAGGGAAAGGGAGAAGGAGAGTGAGAATGAGAGTGAGAGGGAGACCAAGAAACCAAGTAGATCACAGAGCAAAAGCATTTTGTCACATCCAGACACAGACACAAAGCGTCTGGCTCCAGGAGCGCGGTAGCCAGCGCAGGATTGGGCGTGCGTGCGGGGCACCTCTCCAATCGTAGCAGAGTTCACACCCTCAGACAGAGAGCATGTCAGCGCTAACGCTAGCTCCTGTTCTCAGGGCTTCCAGTAGCAGATAGTGACACATTAGCGCGCGCAGCAGGGCCTGTATCTTAGCACCTCCGCTTGGTTCAGATCACCCGCCAACACATTCATTCTGCCAGGGGCTTTCTTTACACAATATTAATGGCTAACAAGGGCTGACCTGCCAAACCCTGAATTTACAAGCAGGCAACGGTTATCAGGCCCCGAGATGCCCGAGGGTCCTACACGTATTTGTGGTACCACAATTACTAGAAAAATATTTATAAATAAAAATAAAAAATATGGATGAGGGGCTAGGGGTGGAGTGTAAAGCTCCTTCTGCTGCTGCCACTTTCTCTGCTTTGGGAGAAACGGCAAAAAGCACAACAGAGCATTTCACCACAACCGCAAAAGTGAACCTTTCTCCAAGCCACGCCCAGGCGAAGAGAAGACAGCGTGAAATCAGGGGGACGGACACGCACAAAGGAGGCAGGAGCCACGCAGCTTTGCTCCACGGGCAGGGTGTCCGAAAGGAGGCGAATCCGGCGTCCGCACGGCAACGCGGGGTCTCCTCCCCGGAAACGAAGGGGCGGAAAAGTGCGGTCGCCTCCGATTGCGCGTCTGCACCTCGCCGCCCCTCTTCGTCGCGCCCGCGTATGAAAATCCGCGTCGGCCACTGAATTTCCAAGAGTTCTCACCTCACGCAGCTCGCGCACGCGAAACTCAGAAAGACTGCCGCCCCAGTTTATAGCGAACAGACTGTGGGCACACCCTCACGCATGCAAAATCCTTATATTTCTTGATAATGGACACCGATGATTATATTCATGTACTGGCGGAAAGACATGGTTCCTGCTCTTAACTGATGTCTGTGTAACAGCAGGGAGCATTAGCAGTCTATTTACGGCCATCAACCTCCTACATATGATTACAGGGGAGCACTTTTACCCCGGTATGTGTAACCCAAAGTGTAGGAGGGAACAGATCATCCACAGAATAAAAAAAATACAAGTGGGAGTAAATGACATTGCACCTGAACACAGGACCGTATTGTTGGAGTTGTGTAAAATCCTAGTGTGTTGACTATTTGTCCATTTAATTTAACACACATAAATGTACAGGTCTCCAAGCTGTGACTTCTGCATGTGCATAGGCGAGAGTGTGTGTCACCTGCAAACTCAGATTTTAAAAAATAAAGACTAAAATGCAAGTGATTTATTTAAACAGGAGGGTGTGAGACAGCTAATGTAATCATTGCCCCCCATGGAGGGGAGGGGAGGGGAGAGGAGGGGGGAGCAGACACTCGTCTGGGCCACAGACGGGTGAAAGTCACTAATGATGCAAACGGCTCCGGTGGAGAACTCATTACATTACAATACATTACTGACAGGGACTGGCACACAGCATTTAAAAAGAGACATTTAAATTCTGACAATATAGAAGCCTTCAACTCATGAAGCGCTCCAAAAGAGAGATTTTTAAGCAAACTAATGGTGAATTTATGATCAATTACAGTCACTTTGCTTTAAAGCATACATACTGGGAGAGAAGGTCAAGAGAGTCGAGTGGCTTCGAGTGACTCTGGATGAGCGAGCGGCTGGTGGTTAGTCGATCAAAATTTTCGTGTCCTCATATTTCTCTTGTCCTGAGGCGACACCAGCCCTTCTGGGTCTGTCTACTCCTCTGGGTCACGCAGGCAAGCATCAAAGCCCTGGTCCTGATCGCAAAAGTTACTGGATTACATCACAAAGGAAGCGGGTAGAAAAATGATCTTTCCCGGCTTTTCTTAGGCAACAGCGTTTAGCGAAATTGGTGGTTATTTTTGGATTGAATTTGCAGAAAATAAAATGATAGGTTTGAGCATGGCGAATTATGTAAACATGGCATTTTCCGACGTTTGCTTAAGAGTGCCCCGATTCCCCACCAATGATGCCAATTTTCTAGTTTAAATTGAAGCAAAGGGCCGAGGGCAGTTCTGGTAGTCCTGGGCAGGCTAGGGCCCTGTGTGCTCCAGCTCTGAGAGCAGGTGAGAGAGGAGGCAGGAACAGGAGGCAGCAGCAGCACCCCACCCCTGCTCCCCCCACAGCACACCCCTGCAATAACGCTCTGGCCAGAGAGCCGCTCGAGCTCGGCCAGTGGGGCTCTGCTCAGCCGTGCCGCACCGCGACAACCGACCCATCCGCACTCCGGCACAGCCACGGGCCCTCTCGCGTCTGTCTGCCCCGGGGGCGACCGGGGATCAGCTATCACCCTCTCCTGTGACAGAATAAACAGAAAGAGCAGTCGTGTGGGCGAGACGTGTGGCGCAGTCCGTCGGGCGGCCGACATCTGATTCCCCGGCACGGCCCCTTCTGAGCCACGGCCCCTTCTCTATCCGTTACTCTCTCTGCTTTCTACCTGTTTGAATAAAGCCAAAACAGAAACAAAAGGCGGGTGGGACCATCCACTCCTTTATAAAAAATAAAAATAAAAAATAAAAAATAAAAGACAACAGCTACATGCCGAGTCTGTGCTGCCGGTGGACGGCCTCTCCCTCGCTTCCCTTTGAAGCCCAAGAAGTCGACAAAAGGGAACTCCTCAAAGAGGCCGACCTTTTTGAAAAATGCTAAATTACTGGTTGCATTCTAAACCTAAATTATACGGTGCTAATTTGAAATGGATATGATTTTTGATTACCCGAAAGCTTTCGTAAGTAGAACGTCTCTTCCTGCAGCAGCGCCGCGCACTACCATTCAAACTGTCAAACGACGAGAGCGTCGCCGTCAGCAAAATGCCCATCAACCAACCACAGGAGAGCAGGCAGTCGGTTAGAATCTTGTTTAACGGATGGGTTGACGTCAGGGGAACGCTGCCAACCAGTACTGGGGACTTAGTGTACTGAAAGGCTTTTTCTCTCTCACTTCTGTGCACCCAGCTTCCAAACAGATCTCCTCGCACGTTGCAGAGGCAATTCAATATTTAGAGTAATTAAACATGAAAAAACTCCACTCTCCGTCTCCAAATGCTCAAAGTCCAGAAGGCGCACCAGAGCCCACGTCAGACACTTGTAAACTCGGATCACTGACTCAAATCTTTTTCTCCACGTTCAGAAAAGTCCGGAAGCTTCATATGCCTCTAAGCTTCATCAAGCTGGCTTTGGGGGTTATCCGGGGGTACCGCAGCTTCGAACGACCAAAAATAGTGCTTTAATGGAAGCATAATTTGATGAACTTCAACAGAAAAATGAAAATCCCACCAGGGCAACAATGACTTCAGTTACAGTTTGAGAAGAAAAAGACCATTACTAAATGAGAAACTGGGCCCATATCCCATTTAAACGGCCTCTGAAGGACACAAAGCATACTCCACCATTCCTACCTGCTTTACAGCAGTAGTAACTAACTTAAGAAAAATTTATTTAATTAAAAAAAAAAAAAAAAAAGATTTAATTTTAAAGATATTGGAGAATGGCTTTATGGCTTAAATCAGGCATAATTGGTAGCAATCGTAGAAAGAGCTTCTGTGAGAGAGATCCAGCACCATACACTGTTTTTATACCCACAAATTCTGCATTCTAAAACCAGGGATTTGGCCCAAGTTCTTGTTTTCAAAACAAAGCGGTTCACATCGTGAACCAATCAACAATGAGATTGACCTTGCACGTTCGCATATTTGTACACATAGCTAGATGCTAGACTGCCACTCCTCCAACGCCGGCAGTATATAATGCCAAAAACAAGACAAAAATGGATATAGCTCGCTGTAAAACTAGAATAAACATAAGAGCAGAATTCAGAAGGAGGTGAGAGCTTCGGGAGCGGACCGGTTGAAGACAGATGCAGAGCTTGCATCGTTTCTACTGGACAGGTAGGTCTAAACTTCAAGACAGTAATTTACCCAGACTTCCTGCTTGTCAGACAACTGTACCGACATGAATTTATCCAACAAAATAGCTAGGTAGCTATCATTGAAATCATTACTTAATTCTGCAGCTAGTTCTTAGGAGGAAATGTTTAGTAATGGTATCTGCGTGATAGGTGAAGTCGGGTTTATCTAGGCTAGGTAGGTAAGCTAACGATACCTATTGGATAGATCATGTTAGCTAGAACCGACTAGAACCCTGTTGGCTTGCTGTAACCAACTAATTCCTGGTTCAGACTAACATTACTAAAACCTGTCTGTCATCCTAGACACGGAAAGATTCATCTGAATGCGAAATCTGACAGTGGGACAAACACATTGTGTTGCCTGAGCCCGGCTAGCCCTGTTTGGGACTAGCACAAACTATGAGGGTGCTTGCGGTCTTCTGCTGTCAGAAAGGTCCTATTGTAAAATGTCCAGCAGAGTACTGAACCAGGCCTAAGCGTGACAGGTAACCTCGTTTGGCATAGAGGGTAACCGTGTTCAACAATTTGCGTCAGCTTTTGTGAACCATCAGCATTACCTCATTAGATACCAAACTCAGTGACTAAATGTAAAATGTTTTATTGCATTATCGGTAAACTCTGCAACAATGAAAAAGACTCCGTTGTATTATCTTGACTCTTGGAGCTGATACGTTTAGGGTAGCTATGTCAGTCTGTAAATCTGTAATCTTGACTCTTGGAGCTGATACGTTTAGGGTAGCTATGTCAGTCTGTAAATCTGTAATCTTGTTTCGCTTTGTGAAATTATCGGTTTTGTTTTTTTCTTTTTCAAGAAAACCAATTCACACATTTATTCAAACACAAAAGATCACCGCTGCCAGCAGCAACACATCTGCCGTCTGTTGAGTATGTGGATTTAACACCAGGGCTTTGGACGTCAAAACATCCACATGTAACTATATGACAAGCATTTGGCTTTGGGAGAGTAACGGGAGCGGTTATATCAAAGGCACTTAGCGCCGTCTGAGAATTTAAGACCGAGAGGCTGACCCTCTCATCGTCTGGCTTCTGTACGGGCCCATCCACATATTCTCAACCCAGAGTGCATTGGGGTATGCCAGAATGCGAAGGGAACGATGGGTGAACTCACCGCAGCGCGAAACAGCTCGTGTCACGACGGTGAGTTATGTGGCAGCATGTCTGCTCAGGGCAGGCCCGTGCTTCCTGTGTTATGACACAGAAAATGTGGAAAGAGCCATACCTTTTACTTTAATTACATGTATAAAAATTCTTCACCTGAATAAAGCTGACATATATTTTTGAAATATTAACATTTCACGCGTCGTTCACACCTCACTATAAAAAGACTCAGAGAGAGGCCCTCTTATGCACTGCACAGCCTGTCGGCCCTGACTACACACACCTGGTTATTCACATACACATCTTTTGGTAGTAGTGGGGGAGGGGGGGGGTTTAAAATCATCTTAAGGGCCCACCCCCCTAAAAGAACAGGGGATTAACAGACCGGTCACATGGGATGGGAGCAGATAGCGAGGCCGTGTCCGGCTATTTATGGCCCGGCTGCGTGACCCGGTCACCCTCAGCTGTTATCCTCAGCCTGCGATAGCCTCACCACCACACTCAAAACAGGCAGTGTAACACAATGCAGCCAATCACAGCACTCCTTTAATCAGAGACAAAACCAGTCTCTCCTGGGGTAAATATGCCCACCTTCCAGCCAATCCGAATGGGGTATTCAATCCAGTGTTTCGATTCAATAGATTTGTGGAGTTTATGGACTCTCATCGGTTAGTAACAAACTCCAAGTATAAAAACGTATGTTTTTATTTGAGGTCATCTCACTAAGATTGGCTGCTTGGCCACGCACAGAAGAATGGATATGTTTAGGTTATGTTACCACAGGAAAGCGAATAACTAACCTCCCTAACGGTAATGTCATCTTCAGCTAATAAGAGGAGCTTGCCACCTTCCATGTAAATGCGAGATGGTGGAGAATGGGGACAGTGAGCGTCGTTCTGATAATACAGAAGCGAGCCAATGCGAACGACAGCCTAAAGATGCGGTGGGGTCTACGGTCACTACAAACCACGGCTTTACGATTCAATGAAACAAACCTCGGAGCACAACTAACTCGGAAGTAAAGTTCATCAGATAATGAAACCCCTAAATATCCCAAACAAAGGGCAGCGTTTAAACAATGGTATTTTCAATTTACCCTACATAATACAATTCTGACTGTCCAACACAAGCAGGAGTGAAGAGAGTGAAGAGAAGGATGGCAGAAAAGAGTTTTATTGAGGTGCCCACTCAGGTGTACACTGTAGGCTACACACAGAGTGGAAAACATAGGGAAAAGGTAGTAACTCCTCTCATTAATGTTACTCATCCCATTTCCATTTGTCTGGGGGGGCGGGGGCATCAAACCAAAGATGAGAAAGAATACACGAGCTCCCTCCGCCCCCACTCACGGTCGTGCCATCTCACCACCCGTGACCCCGCCTATAAAGACAACCCGGTATAAATCCCTGGAATGTCCAGTAAAGAGAGGAGGTACATCTATCTTGTATCAAACCATGTTTACACAGCCAGGTTGATACATTTCTTCACAGTGGACATTTTCCAAAGCAGAATTTAGAAACACAGAAAAAAAACACTCGAGACAATATGGAAAAATATGGAAAATCATTCCATGATCCCTTAAGAGGCGGTTAAGCTAAACTGGAAAAGAGTGGAACAGCATAAAATAAATAAAATAACAGCACATTTATCCCTCAAATACAAACAGATGGGGGACTTTAAGATTGCTAAATGTCTCCCCAAAACAGTTGTCAGCACACGGCGATGGCGTCTGGCGGAAAGGCCCTGGCGGAATGGCGGGAAGGCCCTGGCGGTTGGGCGGGAGGGCGGTAGGCAGACCCTGTTACAGAGCCGACTGAGGGCTTTCACAGGCCTACGACCAATGCAGTGAGTCGGACACAAAGGTGGAGGTGGGGATTGTGAAAATGCCTCGTCACAGCTGTTCCCCGTTTCTGCTGATTAATGGGCTTGTGTAGCGGGCAGGGTCTGTGTCGGGGGGGGGGTTCTGGTGACAGAGCCACTCGTGGAAGAACGTCACCTGCTAGTGCCACTCCGCCTGCCATGTGCGAGAGGGCGGGACGATGTGGCTCCACCCCCTTCATGCAAGCAGAGCTGTCATTCGCTCCCAATGAGGCATCATCATAGGAACTGGTAGAACAGATCTGGACACCCTGCCCGTCCCCTCGCTGTAGCACACACAGACTACAGGTCTCCAGTGCACCACAGACCAAGAACAGATCTCCTTACTGCAGCACAGACAGATTATAGGACTCCAGTGCACCACAGACCAAGAATAGATCTCCTTACTGCAGCATATACTAAGAAGAGATCACCCAACTGCAGCACAGACATAAGATAGCCTCACTGCAATGCAGACAGACTCCAGCAAAGACAGAGACAATAGATGATCCCACAAGAGCGAATAGCAGCTCAACTCACAGCAGCCACAGCCCAGTGTGCAAATCAGCAGACTGGAGGCCTGTAGCCATGAATGGAAACCAAAATTAGCACAGCTCCCTCTGCAGCGCCCATGAAAGACAACCACAAACACTAGGGGAGCTACCAATACACTGTCACCCATTACCTACATTTCCATTTTTTTAAAATACAAGCTCTTCTCCACACGACATCCATAGGCAATGATAATTTATGTTACTGACAGTACCTTACTTAAATGGCACACACATGCGACTTCTACAGACTACTGCAATTCCGGTACTATAACACATGCTGGTGCGTTCCACTTGGCTGTTGTTTTAAGAATCCCAAAGATCTCAAAGACCTGGGTTCTCCATCGTTTGGCACTCTCCCAAAGATCTCAGAGCGGAAACTATTTTTCAGTCCGCCTTTCAGGGCTTTACTGGCCGCAAAGCGATCCAAACTCGACACAGGTGAGGACTAAAGCCCGTCAGCTCTCCTGGGTTCAAAGCTTCCTGCTGGCCAATCCGTGCAGAACCCGGGTTCAAAACCGGGCCACCCTCGAGCCAAAACAGGGCCATCTATGAGATCAAAATGTTCTGTACATGCACCTAAACAAATATCAGCTCAACTTGGAAGAAACCACAGGCAGATCTCCAAGGATTCTTGCACAGGCATAAATTATAAACATAATCAGAACTAATTGAAAGATTATTCATATCACAAAGCAACCAATGAGCACGTGCTGCATCCTTCTTTGAAGTTTGATCTCATGTCAGATCTCTCCAATATCCTTGGAGAAAAGGAGCCAATGAGGAGAGAACGCATCACCACAAACCTGGCCTTTCCTACAAAACCATCCTGAGCCCACAAGAACGCACCCCAACTTCCATTCAAATTATTTACAAAGAAACAAATAATGATTAATGCATACAAATAAACCGCTCGGGTGAATGTTGACACGTTTAAATAAATATTATGAGTTGTTTATTCGTGGCTAGCACAGAGGGCGCCACTGCCAAATAATTCTTGGCAAAACCAGAGAAACACTGGAGGATTAGTCTCAAAAGAGCTTTCAAGTTTGCGGAAAGTTACTTCACCCCATCCGCGGTCTGCGTTGCGATTTTTCAGTTGTACTCGCAAAAACCCATCGTCACTCGTCAAACCGGTGCAGAACACCTCGTAATGTGATGGGAATTTCGGGATTAAAAAGGAGTGCAGAAGGAGAAACCGCGCGAAAAAGCAACCTTACAGGTTCAGGAGGGATTGCTACATCCTCCTTTCATTTCCCATCACTCGGGAGAGGCCAACCTCAAGAAACAGCAATGATAGAATGATATACACGTGAAAAGGAAATATCCAAAATGGCTCCAGAAAGAGGCAACCGACTACAGACCACAAAAGTACTCAGTCTGTGAGGTGCTCTTTGGGAGCGTTATATGGATCCATTAGAGCTGATTGCTCTTACAGAAGTCATGACGATAATAGCCTTTAGCAGAAGTGATGTTCACAAAGAGACCCATAATCGAACCAGCACTCCAACACTTTTAAAATGCAGTCAGAAATTAGTCAGACTCATTGCCCAGACTCAAGCACACAGACCATGCCCAGAACCTGGACCGGCAGGAAATTCTGCATAGCACAGATTCGCTACAGCCAAAGGGTTTGACCCATGGTCCAGATAGATTCTGGATATCCTCATTTCCGAAAAGACTGTTGACCTCATTTGTTTTCTGGGTAAATCTAGGAGAAGGCCACGTGCGACTGGTCACCATTCAGAGTGCCATTTACCTTAGCATTGCACTCCTGCTCAGTTAGACAATTGACTCTCTCATTTATAGCACTAGGATTTATTCCATTTTAGAATTGAAAAAGAAAATGCCAGGTATTAGTTGAAAGAATACACACAACAAGACTATTAGAATATTAGTTGACATGTAATGAGATTGATCTCATCCTGTGGTAGTATTACGCAAAGGAGCGTGAAATTTAATATGACAGCGCAGCAGCATCATCGGCCTCCACTCTCAAGGGCAGTAATGTTTTGCCGCAGAGATAGACGAGAATCTGACATTAATGAAATATTCACATTCCACGTAAGGCAAAGATCACAGGCATCCGAGCGGCCTGGCACAACCTAACTGAAATGGAAGCATTCTACTCGGCTACAGTTTCCGCAGCAAATGTCCACGGCTTCAGTACTGTAGCCGTAACACCAGCCTAAGATTCCCTCCATTCAAAATGTCCATGCTTGACCATCGTGTTCCTATCGCTCTTACGAATGTCTTGACAGAGGCAAACGAGAGCAGCGGTTTGGCGTCCGCTGCGGTGAGGTAACCGAGCCAGCATACAGTAAAGGCGCTTGCAGATATACTGAGCCAGCATACAGTAAAGACGCGGGTAGATATTCTCTGCACCGCTGGACAGAATGACATCATCTTGTTATTGTGTGTTAGACTGCACGAGATCCTCCATAGCACTGGTTTTTATTGCCGTTATTCATTGCCACAGGTTTGCCGCTTGGGTCCAGCGTCTCTGTGGTCTGTCTCTCCTCGAGCCACACGGCACGCTGTGGACTGTTTTTCCACGGCTCCGTCACCAGCTCAATTATATTGAACAACTCAGAAGTGGGATGCGATAAGGTACGTTTATTTTTAGCCTGCCTGAATATTTTATGACCGAGCATTCAAATTGCAGGAAGACTTCTCTTCCCCTCGCACAATTCCTATGACAGACACAAAAACTACATTTTAAACGAGCCATATCATCTTCCATCTACACAGCACTGGCTAAGAACAGCAATGTTATGTTCCTCAAACACAGACATCAGTTCAATTTCATCCTCTATTTATTTTTTAATTTATATTATATAGCCTACATATACACACACCTACACACGTCAGATGCCCCGTTTCCTCATTGTTTTTTGATGTGCTGCAATAAAGAGCACTTGCTTGACAGTTACAATCACTTTCCCCAGATTCGAGGTGCCATCTGTTTCCACGATGTGGCTATGAAGCCTTTTTATGCTAGTCTGCCTGCTACATGTGGCTATGAAGCCTTTTTATGCTGGTCTGCCTGCTCTTTGCTCCCTGAAACACAATGAGCTCACTCTCAGGAAAAAAAAGCACATTCTTCACTGAGACTGCCTGCACCATAATGAGCAGTACAAGGTCTCATTTAGATTTCTGCAGCAGCTGGTGTAGTGAGCAGCACCTGCCTGTCCACTGACGTAAACTGACAATCTCCACAATCACAAAGCAGACGACCTCCTTCGTCTCTCTCCGGAAGAAGAACCCATCCTGAAGTACCTCGCCCCCAAGCGTCTGTTACTCCTTGTCATCTCATTTGCATTATTAAGTTTGCATTAATTTCATATGTCAGTCAATTGCTCATGTGTTTTGGGGTCAGGCTGTCTAAACACCAGGGCAAGTGGGGACCACCAGAAGGTTGTGACAGTGAACAAAACAGTAGAATGTAAGCATGTTACAACTAGCTACATTTTATAAACAGGAAGCTGGATCTTTGTAATTCGTATATGCTTTTTTCCACTTTGATGCATCATGCAATCCTGTTCTTTGGTGCACACTATATTAACTGAACAAAGCAATCAATGTCTGAACAATCCTGAGGTTGCTCACAATGCAGTCCAAGAAAACTGATTCTGTATTAGTACATGCAAATGTGCACATTGATATTACAGTTGTAGGTTTTTTTAAACAAAACCAAAGTGCCGTTGATACCAATGATTAAAGAGGAAATAATGAATACAATGCTTCCATTATATTTCAGATGTTTCAAATCACAGCCTAAAGGCAGCCGTTCTGACACAGTAAAGAAATAAAATGACGTATCCATTTAGAAGGCAGGAAATAAAAGGAACATTTATTTTTGTCTCTGAGTGGAGAGACCTTCAGGAAGACCAGTTGCTTTAACTGAATGCTGGGCCTTCCAACGGCCGTAGCCTACGACAGGTCTGTCTGCTCGGCTCTTGACACATCCAGCCAGGGCTGATCAGGGCTGATCATGAACCGTGGAAATTACATGGTCTTCTGTTCAGTGTTCACCAGAGCTAGGTTCATTCGGCAAAACGCTTCATTCACAACCACCGAATATGGACTGCTCTTCCCGTCGGCAACACTGCAATGCATGGTAACAGTGTTCTGCAGTGTCACCTGGACGTCTATGCTAGCTCCGTGGCTTGCCAGTGTGTTTGTTAAATGCCTTTACGTTAGGCGACGCCTCTTGATCTGCCCAAAATTGCCAACAGTTATTACCACCATGTTTCTAAGCCCTCTGTTTAGACATTTATGCCAACGGACATGATAGCCGTAGAAGAATAGGTTATCCTGTTCAGTGCGCCAGTTTCAGGAGCCATCAATGACAGACGATATGCGAATCGAACCACACAATAATGTAATGCGGTCGTAATGAGAAAATCGCAGTCATGTTTGACAACACTCTCCGCAGCCAAACAGAAATGCTCGCGGAAAAAGACAATGAACAACGCATAGAGAAAGCAAATCGGAGTAGTTTTGTGAGAAAACGGATAGACTACTCTACAAATTGAACGGTCACGCTTGTTGGCATGCACTCAATCAAAACAGCAATTCTGAACACAAATCTCCTTAAAAAACAGATGTGTAGGCTAGGCTACTGCGTAGCAGCCACTGCATTAGACGGGGACTGAACTGACCACGTATAAATAACAAATGCAGACATCACCCCCCTCTATCCTAGACACTGAACCAGACACTTGCGCCAACACACCTCATCTAGTGTTTGTCCATTGATATTAATAGTCAGTGAGGTTTTATTTCTTACCAAAACGTCATTAATGTAGGCGACCATGTCCTCAAACTCCGCAACCACTGTATTTTAGCCCCAGTAACGCGGCACCTCTGAGCAAGGAGCTGTCGCAATAAACGGAAAAGAAATGTTGCAAGCAAAAATGCCTCCGGTTTAGCCTACATGGTCCCTTCTCGGGAGGACAGTAGCCTATTTACTCGAAGAACCTGAATGTTACAAACGTCTGTTGCGATCGCCTTAACCGAATTCCCAATTCGCGTTTAATTCGTAAACTACTGTAGGCTCGCGATCTATCTTGCCAATGCAATACGGAATGCTGCTCGTCGGGATAAAGTAGCCAGCCACATACGTCACAGCCACAGTTGTCTGCATTTTCTTTTTTTAAGACGTTCAATTGTTAAATATCCCCAGTTTATTTAAGGACATTCAGAAAAGAAACTTTTATTAAGTGGGCGCAGATGTTCGCTCCTCTATTTTAATGAACATTGGCTTGATGGCTGGCTCAACCTCTTGCATTGCGGGGACATAGCCTTATACGTTCAGTTGTGTAAAAGCTGGAGAATATTGGAAAATGATCTATTAAAGTGATTATGTTGTTTATTTTATTTATTTAATACAGAGCGCGACATACCGTGCTCGATCAGTAGATTCGGAACACACTCTCGGAAACGCAGTGTTAAGTTAGCTAGGCTAGGCTACTTGTGAATAGTAGCCTAAACGTTTATGTTGAGCTGGCCAGCTAGCTCGCTAGCTAGTCAAATAGGCTAGCTTGCTAAGAAGAAACAGAAGACCATGGCCAGATGAATGGAATTTCTAAAATTCCTCGCCGTCGATAGCTTAACACCATGCATACGTATATGAAATAAACTACTGTGTCCATGCGTTTACAGAGGTTATCCTGTGTTAAAGACAATCAATAAAATCTTAGGTAGTCTTACCTTTACTCTTGCCTGAATCAAATTCTTTGCGCGCTCCCGAATGGGATGGAGAGGGTGTTGTGTCGAATTCTGTTCCCCCACGAAATCATGTTTCCCCTAGCGTTGCTGCGCAGTTATTTGAGGAAATAGCGTAACGTGCGCGCGACCTGAAATCAGCTCGCTCCCAGGGAGGAATGCTCGTGCCACTTACGCGAATCTCAGTTTGTATAGGCTACGTTTTAAGCGATTTGTTCTTTTGCGACTAGGAAATATTAAGATCAGAAGCCGCGATATGCACGTCAGCCTATACGTAAAACAGTGAAATACGTTCAGAAAAGCAGGAAGTGTTCTGGTGGCTTTGTCGTCAGTTTGTATGGTGTCAGTGACTTGGTTAGTAAAAACATTCGTTCGCTTAGTCTTGTAACGTGTACGTTACATAACCGACTGTATAAAATATATATGAAGCCCAATAAACATGATCAGACTGTTTATGAGTAAGATATACAATAAACGTCATACTACAGTTATTTTGACCTTGTCTGAGTATATTATTATTAGTAGCCTACTGTCATTATTATTCCTACGAGTAGAAGAGGATGTGGTTGGGTATTAATGATGGTGGTATTACGAATAGTGGTAACGTTAGTGGTAGCTAAAAGATACGTGATGCTACGGTTATTTTCTTTATCTGGCATAAGTATATTTTTGCATTTTATATGTGTGTGTATATATATGTATATGGATACATGTATATATGCAGTATATATATATACATACACACACAGTATATATGAGTGTGTGTGTGAAAAACGCTATATATAAAGTGAATTAATTATTAATAGTAAACATTATTGTTATTAGTAGCAGTACATTACATTACATTACAGTTATTTGGCAGACACTTTTATCCAAAGTGATGTACAATAAAGGTTACATTCAACAAACTAATACTGGTAATGCATCACCCAAAATAGTCAATTCACCAAGTTTCACCATTTTACCACCTAATCTGTCCGTTTCCATAGGGGGAACAGTATCTGACGGCTGAATTTAACCCCATCAGATATCGTGCCCCCTATGATTCTGCAGAAAGGAAGGGCTCACATACACCAAACTAATAGTGGTAACTCATCTCCCCATATAGAGATAATTCACCAAGTTTCACCATCTTACCACCTTATCTGTCCGTTTCCATAGGGGGAACAGTATCTGACGGCTGAATTTAACCCCATCAGATAACGTGCCCCCTATGATTCTGCAGAAAGGAAGGGCTCACATACACCAAACTAATAGTGGTAACACATCTCCCCATATAGAGATAATTCAGCAAGTTTCACCATCTTACCACCTTATCTGTCCGTTTCCATAGGGGGAACGGGATCTGACAGCTGAATTTAAACCCATCAGATTCCGTGCCCCCTATGATTCTGCAGAAAGGAAGGGCTCACATACACCAAACTAATAGTGGTTACTCATCTCCCCATATAGAGATAATTCACCAAGTTTCACCATCTTACCACCTTATCTGTCCGTTTCCATAGGGGGAACGGGATCTGACAGCTGAATTTAAACCCATCAGATATCGTGCCCCCTATGATTCTGCAGAAAGGAAGGGCTCACATACACCAAACTAATACTAGTAACTCATCTAACCATATAGAGATAATTCACCAAGTTTCACCATCTTACCACCTTATCTGTCCGTTTCCATAGGGGGAACGGGATCTGACATCTGAATTCAGGCCTGTCAGATACCGTGCCCCCTATGATTCTGCAGAAAGGAAGGGCTCACATACACCAAACTAATAGTGGTTACTCATCTCGCCATATAGAGATAATTCACCAAGTTTCACCATCTTACCACCTTATCTGTCCGTTTCCATAGGGGGAACGGGATCTGACGACTGAATTTAACCCCATCAGATATCGTGCCCCCTATAATTCTGCAGAAAGGAAGGGCTCACATACACCAAACTAATAGTGGTAACACATCTCCCCATATAGAGATAATTCACCAAGTTTCACCATCTTACCACCTTATCTGTCCGTTTCCATAGGGGGAACGGGATCTGACGGCTGAATTTAACCCCATCAGATATCGTGCCCCCTATAATTCTGCAGAAAGGAAGGGCTCACATACACCAAACTAATAGTGGAAACACATCTCCCCATATAGAGATAATTAACCAAGTTTCACCATCTTACCACCTTATCTGTCCGTTTCCATAGGGGGAACGGGATCTGACAGCTGAATTTAAACCCATCAGATTCCGTGCCCCCTATGATTTTGCAGAAAGGAAGGTCTCACAAACATCAAACTAATAGTGGTAACTCATCTCCCCATATAGAGATAATTCACCAAGTTTCACCATCTTACCACCTTATCTGTCCGTTTCCATAGGGGGAACGGGATCTGACAGCTGAATTTAAACCCATCAGATATCGTGCCCCCTATGATTCTGCAGAAAGGAAGGGCTCACATACACCAAACTAATACTAGTAACTCATCTAACCATATAGAGATAATTCACCAAGTTTCACCATCTTACCACCTTATCTGTCCGTTTCCATAGGGGGAACGGGATCTGACAGCTGAATTCAGGCCTGTCAGATACCGTGCCCCCTATGATTCTGCAGAAAGGAAGGGCTCACATACACCAAACTAATAGTGGTTACTCATCTCCCCATATAGAGATAATTCACCAAGTTTCACCATCTTACCACCTTATCTGTCCGTTTCCATAGGGGGAACGGGATCTGACGGCTGAATTTAACCCCATCAGATATCGTGCCCCCTATAATTCTGCAGAAAGGAAGGGCTCACATACACCAAACTAATAGTGGTAACACATCTCCCCATATAGAGATAATTCACCAAGTTTCACCATCTTACCACCTTATCTGTCCGTTTCCATAGGGGGAACGGGATCTGACAGCTGAATTCAGGCCTGTCAGATACCGTGCCCCCCATGATTCTGCAGAAAGGAAGGGCTCACATACACCAAACTAATAGTGGTAACTCATCTCCCCATATAGAGATAATTCACCAAGTTTCATTGTCTTACCACCTTATCTGTCCGTTTCCATAGGGGGAACGGGATCTGACAGCTGAATTTAAACCCATCAGATTCCGTGCCCCCTATGATTTTGCAGAAAGGAAGGTCTCACAAACACCAAACTAATAGTGGTAACTCATCTCCCCATATAGAGATAATTCACCAAGTTTCATTATCTTACCACCTTATCTGTCCGTTTTCATAGGGGGAACGGGATCTGACAGCTGAATTTAAACCCATCAGATTCCGTGCCCCCTATGATTTTGCAGAAAGGACGGTCTCACATACACCAAACTAATACTAGTAACCCATCTAACCATATAGAGATAATTCATCATCTTACCACCTTATCTGTCCGTTTCCATAGGGGGAACGGGATTTGACAGCTGAATTTAAACCCATCAGATTCCGTGCCCCCTATGATTTTGCAGAAAGGAAGGTCTCACATACACCAAACTAATAGTGGTAACTCATCTAACCATATAGAGACAATTCACCAAGTTTCACCATCTTACCACCTTATCTGTCCGTTTCCATAGGGGGAACGGGATCTGACAGCTGAATTCAGGCCTGTCAGATACCGTGCCCCCCATGATTCTGCAGAAAGGAAGGGCTCACATACACCAAACTAATAGTGGTAACTCATCTCCCCATATAGAGATAATTCACCAAGTTTCATTATCTTACCACCTTATCTGTCCGTTTCCATAGGGGGAACGGGATCTGACAGCTGAATTTAAACCCATCAGATTCCGTGCCCCCTATGATTTTGCAGAAAGGAAGGTCTCACATACACCAAACTAATACTAGTAACTCATCTAACCATATAGAGATAATTCATCAAGTTTCACCATCTTACCACCTTATCTGTCCGTTTTCATAGGGGGAACGGGATCTGACAGCTGAATTTGAACCCATCAGATTCCGTGCCCCCTATGATTTTGCAGAAAGGAAGGTCTCACATACACCAAACTAATAGTGGTAACTCATCTAACCATATAGATAATTCATCAAGTTTCACCATCTTGCCACCAAATTTGGGTGGCAGTGTAATGTAATGGTTAAGGAACTGGCCTTGTAACCGAAAGGTTGCAGGTTCAATTCCCGGGTAGGACACTGACGTTGTACCTTTGAGCAAGGTACTTAACTTGAATCGCTTCAGTATATGTCCAGCTGTATAAATGGATAATATGTTTAAAAAAAAGCTAAAAAGTTGTGTTCGTCGCTCTGGATCAGTGCGTCTGCTAAATGCTTGTAATGTAATGTAAAATTGAGCCCCGTCGGATACTATTACCCTTGATTCTTAATAAAGAAAAGTCTCAGATTTACCAAACTAATACTGGTTAAACATCTCACCATACAGATATATTTCAGCACCAATACATTACTACATTGATTTACGTATACACTATATGCCCAATAGTATCTGGACACCGCTTGGTCTGGGGCTGTTTTTTATGGTTCAGGCTAGGCTCTTTATTTCCAGTGAAGGCAAATCTCAACACTACAGCATACCATGACATTCTAGACGATTCTGGCTTTCCACATTTTTGGCAAAAGTTTCAGAATGACAAAGCCCCATGCACAAATAGAAGTCCAGATAGAAATGGTTTGTCGAGAATAATGCTCTTCTGACCGAATGGAAACAAATGCACACAGCAATGTTCCAACATCTAGTAGAGAGCCATCCCAGGGGAGTGGAGGCTGTTTTAGCACCAAATGTGGAGTAACTCAAACATATTAATGCCCATGATTTTGGAATGAATGCCCCTGACATTCCATGATTTTGGAATGTCTTCCTGGTGGAAAATATCCCCTTTTGGAATATTGACCTCTCACATATTTCTGATTTTGGACCGTTGTAATGTAACCGTGGAGCATTGACCATTAGTATACTTTCGAGAAAAAATCCCATACCATAAGAAAGCCAGGGACAAAGTGTCCTTTTTCACTCCACATTTGGCCTACCCAGCTCTACTTCCAAGACATATTTTGACAAACGTAAATGGTAAGGCCAAATCTTGGCCTCATTTTAATCAAAAAGACTTGATCATATTGTAATACTTTGCCTTTGCATTAATTAATTAAGAATTGAAATGAATCATGTAATTACCTGTAAACAACTTTTTAAAAAATGTCTCATGTTGCTTTATACAGTCTGATGTATGCACATGTCAATTAACAGAGTGGGACCTTTTGTGTTACAGCACTATTATAAGGGGTTATTGACTCTTTAAAGCAGGGGTGCACAGCTCCAGTCCTGTCTATTTATTTTTTTAAATGAATTACTTTATTGTTAATTTTCTGACAGCTCTATAAGCTATGCTGGTTCACTCCTGCAGTCTGTGACTGTAGCTGGTGCTTATACAAATGTCAGCTCAGGATATGATTGAGATAATTAAATAATTAAGAGCAGAAACTTGCACAAAATCCTAAAATGGATCGACCCTTGCTGTGCATCAGTCTGAACAAGGACATTTTGTCCCAAACTTTTTTATGATGGTATGTTTTTTCTTCTTCCGCAAAGGTATACCAATGGCCATTGCTCCAATGTTACATTATCGGTATCAAATTATCAGAAAGATCGCAGAGTTTAAGATTCAAAAAAGGCCCTTTTACCATACCTCCCATTACATACTTCCCATTACCTTTTTGTTAATGGTAAGATTAATAAATTAATGAATGAGAAGAACTGTGAGACACCATCATAAAAAGAAAAACATAAATAACTTTAATAAGAACAACAAAATAATAATAATATTTACAACAAAAACATTTATAAAAAAATAAGTAATAAGTAATAACAAGAAAATGATAAATAAGTGATTGCTAATTATGAACTATAATACAGTAGAATGGAAGAACAGAAATAAATATAAATACAAAAGCCAGAATTACTACAACATACATGCTGAGCACATGAATGGCTTTTCCATCTCTGGATTCCCCACACATTGATGATGGAACCACCTTCCACATCACATGAAATCTGTAATGTAAAAAAATACTGTTATCTAGCAAAGAAAATTACTTTTTATTAAAATGTAAAGGCCTTCATGAATAACATTTAAAAATGGTATGTTTGGGGGCTGTTGTTGACAAAAATCCAGGTTCAAGAAGTAAAAGACCTCCCCAGTATTTTGTTCCAATCACCTTGATTTGATAATTAGCAGAATTCTTCAGCCAGGAGGTAGGAATAATTAGTGAAATCAGCTGGATGAGTTAATGGGTAGAAGAAACTCATGGCAGGACTTTTACTTTCTGACCCCTGGACACCCCAGGGGGGTATTTCACAAAGCAGGATTACTGAGCTGGTTGGATAACTGCACTGAATAAAACCCAGAACAGCTCTTTTTACTTCAGTCCGTGTTTCATATTTGGGAGGGTTCAATCAGTGCAGTAATACAGCTAACTCTGTAATCCTGCTTCATGAAATACCTCCCTGGTTGGCGGCTCCACCTTTTAAAGCACTCCTTCAGTGCATGGACATGCCACATGGTCTGGTTTCGAATCCAGTGTCAGTGCTTGGTAGACAGCAATGCATAATTGGCTCTTGTGTTGGTGGGATTGGGGAAAAACTTTGGGTGCGTCCCAATACTCAAAAAATGCACCCTCCTTTCCTCCATTACCACCTCTTCTCCTCCGTGCCCCGGAAACCAATCTTTGTGTTTTAATCTAATCACTGATTACATATTAATTATATATTAATGGTTACATATAGTAATAAATAGTTAATATCTCAACACAAACCGCAAAATGTCAGGTACAGTGTATAGATAGGGCTGATAGAAAAATTTACAAAGCAACAAAAGTGCAGGCAAAAAGATAACACTTTACCATGGTTAAATAATGAAATTAGAAAAATGATGAAGCTGCGTGATTTAGCATTAAAAAAATCCCTATCATCGAAACTTACAACAGATCTTTTAACATATAAAAGTTTAAGAAATAAAGTGGTACAAGAACTCCGTAAAGCAAAAGCCTCATATTACAGTCAACTTATAGGCAATGCAAGGGGCAACAATAATTCCCTATGGAAACATTTGAATAACCTGACTAATAAAACAAATAAACACAAAAGAATAAAATAACTCCTTGTGCAGGGGAAAAGTATAAATAACTCTGCCATTATGGCTAATGAATTTAACTCCTATTTTCTGCAGTCAGTAATGGAATTAACTAAAGATTTTGAACAAATAGAATACCCAAATTATATAACTCAAAATTAATCTATTAATTATTTTCATAGTAAGGAGATCCAGGAAACAAAAACTATGAAAATAATTGCTAAATTGTCCAATTCCAAAACTAATGACATATATAATATGAGCAGTTCCTTTCTCAAACGCCACTGTACAGTACTGGCTAAACCACTGACACATTTAGTTAACCTCTCAATAAGAACCTGTACTTTTCCCTCAGGCTGGAAAAAGGCAGTTATTGTACCAGTATTTAAAGCAGGAAGTCAGGATTCTATGTGCAATTATCGGCCAATATCCATTTTACCCATATTGTCTAAAGTTATCGAGAAAGTGGTCGCATCACAATTGATGGAACACCTAGAAGCCCAGGAGCTCCTCCACCCTCAGCAGTTTGGATTTAGATCAGGCTATTCCACTGAAATCGCAAATTGCTGTTTTGTGGAAAACGCCAAAAGATCCCTGGATGGGGGCAATGTGGTAGGGGCTATATTCCTGGACTTAAAGAAAGCGTTTGAGCTAGTCAACCATATCCTACTTTTGTCCAAATTGCAAAATTTTAATATCTCTAATGAGACAATGTGTTGGTTTGCATCATTTCTTCAGGCCCGGGTTCAGTGTGTTAAAGTTGCTCAAGATAAATCTCCACTTCTAAACATACAAATGGGCATCCCACAGGGCTCAATACTCGGACCTTTGCTGTTTAGTCTCTTTATAAATGACTTGCCCTCAATCTGTGCTGGTGTCAGTTGCCAGCTGTACGCGGACGATGCAGTTCTTTATGCACCCGCCAAGACACCAGAGCAGGCTGCTGATGCTCTGTCTACATGTTTGGTCGAGGTCAGGCAGTGGCTCAATAAAAATCAGATGGTGCTTAATCTTTCAAAAATGGTGTCAATGTGTTTCTCTATTAAAAAAATACATCTAGAACAAAGTTTTCATATAAATTTACAAAATGAAAAAATACAAACTGTAACAGAATTTAAATACCTTGGATTGGTACTCGACCCCCAATTTAAATTTAATAAACATATAAAGAAAATCTCAAAAACAATACAAAGTAATTTAAACTGCTTTAAATTAATCAGACATTACATACCTAACCAGGCCGCCCTTCTGTACATGCATGCTATGATTTTTTCACACATCTCATACTGCATGACAGTTTGGGCTCAAGCGGCTCCCACTGCCACCAAACACATTTGTTCCCTGTATAATCAAACTTTAAAAATAATGAATAAAAAAACAGTCAGGTACCACCACTGCCACATCCTCAAAAAATATAACTCACTAAGCTTTGAAAGTTTTAGTGATTTATGTTTTCTCAAATTAATTTTTAAGTGTATAAACAACCTAGCACCTGAGCCACTCAGTCGATTTGTTGAGAGACAAAACAGCAACAGAGTCACCAGAAGCTCCTCAAATCAAAATTGCAAAATCACATTCTGCAGGACAACTTTCGGACAGTCAGCCTTCTCCTGTAAGAGTTGTAAACTCTGGAACTCACTGCAATCAGAAATAAAATCCATCTCAGAGTTTAAGATGTTCACCACCATAACTAAAACCTGGTTAAAGAAAAAACAAATCTGTACTCATCTGTAAATGAATGAATGAATGAATGAATGAAATTTCTATTTTCGTGTCATGCCAGTGTGTATATTATGTGTGAGAGTGAGCGAGTGAAAGTTCTATATCATATAAATGCAATATTGGATTATTGAATTACTGAATTGTATTACATGGTCTTTTTAATTGATGTATATTTTGTATTGTACTGCAATGTTGTGGAAGAGCCCAACCGGGGACTGGAGTTGAGAACTAGCACTTAGCTATAAACTCTACATGCATCACATCAGCTACAAGCTTGTAACTATGTTTGTCTGCATTGTCCCTGTCAAATAAAAAAATAAAAAAATAATAAATAAAAAAATACTGTACATGCAAATACTTGTACTTGAAACGTACAGGCAGTTTTGCATATTTCCGGGTAGGAGACCAATGGAGGAGAGGAGTGGCAGAAAGGAGGTGTGGAGTGAAGAATATTGGGACACATCCTGTGTTTTGTGCACTAGTGACCCCCTATTGGTCATGTACATGTCTGTAATAGGCCTGTCAATGCAAACGTATTAAATGTTTCCTCTGATGCTATGACTGCGTAAGCATAGCCAGTGGACTGCAGATGAAAAGAAGTGGTGGCATACAGCAGCATGTGTTTCAGAGAAGAGCACATGCTGGTCTCACATTCTCCTGATTTAACAGGGTATGAGACAGGCTTAGGAAGTTCAAGAAAAATAAAAATTGCGGTTGCAAATTGTTCTACTAAGGTTAGGGTTTTGACTGCATACTGCATTGCATAGCTGTTTTCTTGTTACTAAGAGGTAGGTGAATGCTTGATACATTTTTCTAAGGATTTCACTTGCATGCTATATACATTATGTTATTCAAAATACCCAATTCAGCACTGCCTCAGACTCCTCGTCCACATTTTTCTCTCCGCAGAAGTGACAGAGGTTGGTTAGATCATCTGTGTGATAAACATAGTTTGGTGTATGTGAGACCTTCCTTTCTGCAAAATCATAGGGGGCACGGAATCTGATGGGTTTAAATTCAGCTGTCAGATCCCGTTCCCCCTATGGAAACGGACAGATAAGGTGGTAAGATGGTGAAACTTGGTGAATTATCTCTATATGGTTAGATGAGTTACCACTATTAGTTTGGTGTATGTGAGACCTTCCTTTCTGCAGAATCATAGGGGGCACGGAATCTGATGGGTTTAAATTCAGCTGTCAGATCCTGTTCCCCCTATGGAAACGGACAGATAAGGTGGTAAGATCGTGAAACTTGGTGAATTATCTCTATATGGTTAGATGGGTTACTAGTATTAGTTTGGTGTATGTGAGCCCTTCCTTTCTGCAGAATCATAGGGGGCACGGTATCTGACAGGCCTGAATTCAGCTGTCAGATCCCGTTCCCCCTATGGAAACGGACAGATAAGGTGGTAAGATAATGAAACTTGGTGAATTATCTCTAGATGGTTAGATGAGTTACTAGTATTAGTTTGGTGTATGTGAGACCTTCCTTTCTGCAGAATCATAGGGGGCACGGAATCTGATGGGTTTAAATTCAGCTGTCAGATCCTGTTCCCCCTATGGAAACGGACAGATAAGGTGGTAAGATCGTGAAACTTGGTGAATTATCTCTATATGGTTAGATGGGTTACTAGTATTAGTTTGGTGTATGTGAGACCTTCCTTTCTGCAGAATCATAGGGGGCACGGTATCTGACAGGCCTGAATTCAGCTGTCAGATCCCGTTCCCCCTATCGAAACGGACAGATAAGGTGGTAAGATAATGAAACTTGGTGAATTATCTCTATATGGTTAGATGAGTTACTAGTATTAGTTTGGTGTATGTGAGACCTTCCTTTCTGCAAAATCATAGGGGGCACGGAATATGATGGGTTTAAATTCAGCTGTCAGATCCCGTTCCCCCTATGGAAACGGACAGATAAGGTGGTAAGATGGTGAAACTTGGTGAATTATCTCTATATGGGGAGATGAGTTACCACTATTAGTTTGGTGTTTGTGAGACCTTCCTTTCTGCAAAATCATAGGGGGCACGGAATCTGATGGGTTTAAATTCAGCTGTCAGATCCCGTTCCCCCTATGGAAACGGACAGATAAGGTGGTAAGACAATGAAACTTGGTGAATTATCTCTATATGGGGAGATGAGTTACCACTATTAGTTTGGTGTATGTGAGACCTTCCTTTCTGCAGAATCATAGGGGGCACGGAATCTGATGGGTTTAAATTCAGCTGTCAGATCCTGTTCCCCCTATGGAAACGGACAGATAAGGTGGTAAGATCGTGAAACTTGGTGAATTATCTCTATATGGTTAGATGGGTTACTAGTATTAGTTTGGTGTATGTGAGCCCTTCCTTTCTGCAGAATCATAGGGGGCACGGTATCTGACAGGCCTGAATTCAGCTGTCAGATCCCGTTCCCCCTATGGAAACGGACAGATAAGGTGGTAAGATAATGAAACTTGGTGAATTATCTCTAGATGGTTAGATGAGTTACTAGTATTAGTTTGGTGTATGTGAGACCTTCCTTTCTGCAGAATCATAGGGGGCACGGAATCTGATGGGTTTAAATTCAGCTGTCAGATCCTGTTCCCCCTATGGAAACGGACAGATAAGGTGGTAAGATCGTGAAACTTGGTGAATTATCTCTATATGGTTAGATGGGTTACTAGTATTAGTTTGGTGTATGTGAGACCTTCCTTTCTGCAGAATCATAGGGGGCACGGTATCTGACAGGCCTGAATTCAGCTGTCAGATCCCGTTCCACCTATCGAAACGGACAGATAAGGTGGTAAGATAATGAAACTTGGTGAATTATCTCTATATGGTTAGATGAGTTACTAGTATTAGTTTGGTGTATGTGAGACCTTCCTTTCTGCAAAATCATAGGGGGCACGGATTCTGATGGATTTAAATTCAGCTGTCAGATCCCGTTCCCCCTATGGAAACGGACAGATAAGGTGGTAAGATGGTGAAACATGGTGAATTATCTCTATATGGTTAGATGAGTTACTAGTATTAGTTTGGTGTATGTGAGACCTTCCTTTCTGCAAAATCATAGGGGGCACGGAATATGATGGGTTTAAATTCAGCTGTCAGATCCCGTTCCCCCTATGGAAACGGACAGATAAGGTGGTAAGATGGTGAAACTTGATGAATTATCTCTATATGGTTAGATGAGTTACCACTATTAGTTTGGTGTATGTGAGCCCTTCCTTTCTGCAAAATCATAGGGGGCACGGAATCTGATGGGTTTAAATTCAGCTGTCAGATCCCGTTCCCCCTATGGAAACGGACAGATAAGGTGGTAAGACAATGAAACTTGGTGAATTATCTCTATATGGGGAGATGAGTTACCACTATTAGTTTGGTGTTTGTGAGACCTTCCTTTCTGCAAAATCATAGGGGGCACGGAATCTGATGGGTTTAAATTCAGCTGTCAGATCCCGTTCCCCCTATGGAAACGGACAGATAAGGTGGTAAAATGGTGAAACTTGGTGAATTGACTATTTTGGGTGATGCATTACCAGTATTAGTTTGTTGAATGTAACCTTTATTGTACATCACTTTGGATAAAAGTGTCTGCCAAATAACTGTAATGTAATGTAATGTACTGCTACTAATAACAATAATGTTTACTATTAATAATTAATTCACTTTATATATAGCGTTTTTCACACACACACACACACACACACACACACACACACACACACACACACACACTCATATATACTGTGTGTGTATGTATATATATATATACTGCATATATACATGTATCCATATACATATACACACACATATAAAATGCAAAAATATACTTATGCCAGATAAAGAAAATAACCGTAGCATCACGTATCTTTTAGCTACCACTAACGTTACCACTATTCGTAATACCACCATCATTAATACCCAACCACATCCTCTTCTACTCGTAGGAATAATAATGACAGTAGGCTACTAATAATAATATACTCAGACAAGGTCAAAATAACTGTAGTATGACGTTTATTGTATATCTTACTCATAAACAGTCTGATCATGTTCATTGGGCTTCATATATATTTTATACAGTCGGTTATGTAACGTACACGTTACAAGACTAAGCGAACGAATGTTTTTACTAACCAAGTCACTGACACCATACAAACTGACGACAAAGCCACCAGAACACTTCCTGCTTTTCTGAACGTATTTCACTGTTTTACGTATAGGCTGACGTGCATATCGCGGCTTCTGATCTTAATATTTCCTAGTCGCAAAAGAACAAATCGCTTAAAACGTAGCCTATACAAACTGAGATTCGCGTAAGTGGCACGAGCATTCCTCCCTGGGAGCGAGCTGATTTCAGGTCGCGCGCACGTTACGCTATTTCCTCAAATAACTGCGCAGCAACGCTAGGGGAAACATGATTTCGTGGGGGAACAGAATTCGACACAACAAGGGCGCGCACTCTGCTCAGAAGTCCTATTTTAAATCCCGCAGCTTGGGAGAATAATATTGTTATTCGTACAATCCCTCCAAAAACGCCTTCCTCTTTGTAAAATGGCCAAAATCCTGGGTTTCACTGCGATGCAACTCAGAATAAATCCATTTCCCCCTCTTTTTTATTATTGTTTTTTTTAGAAATAACACAAGTCAGTCTCTTTTCCCGTGTCACGTTCGCCTGCTGACTGTCTTTTTTCTGCTAATCAGTGCAGTCAGTCTCTCACGCCCGAGCAACGCGCGCTCTCGCGTTCACTACTCTTGTCATGGGTGTAGTGGCAGAGAAAGGCTGGAGAGCTCGCCCGGGGAGGGAACTACAGCGAAAGCTGCGGGGGAGGGAGGAAACAACGAGGGAGGGGCCTTGCAGAGAATTTCAACAGGATTGGGTTTAAAGCGAGCGTGTATCGAATCAACAGTGGTGCCCAAATCTATTTTTTTTTTTACCGTCTTATGGCCCTAATGCGTTGGAAACACTGCTGCCCCGCAGTGTTGTCGCAAAATATTGACAGCGTGACAGTCGTGGAGAAATTATGCAAAACTCATTTACGTTACTCGTCGTTTCTCTCCCTGCAATGAAGAATCACGACCATTGCCGTGACTTATATTATTGAGTGTGTTTTGTGAAAGGTAAGACATATTTCAATTGGATTAATAGCGAGCACTGTAACAAAATATAAAACTGCTATGAAAATAACAGTCAGCTGTCCCAATGTTTAAAAATGTTAACGATAGGTAACGGTAGCTACCTAAATACGCAATGCAGTAACGTTTAGCTAGCTAGCTTCCTATAGCTAACGTTGGCTAGCTAACGATATGGGACCAATCTCATATATTTTATCTAATTAACCTAGTGAGCTAGCATTGTAGGTTTGTCTATTGCTATC
Source organism: Ilyophis sp. 1 JC-2022 (assembly GCA_022702515.1). Lineage (NCBI taxonomy): Eukaryota > Metazoa > Chordata > Actinopteri > Anguilliformes > Synaphobranchidae > Ilyophis > Ilyophis sp. 1 JC-2022. Next base: position 14,428,797 of record CM040399.1, on the reverse strand, counting down.
AAAACAAAGTGCCAGTGTCAACTGACTGGTGACAAGTGACACTATTACTGATGTTAGCTTGTTAATGTCAGCCAGCTAGCAGCTAATATTGGAAATTTCCTGTGAACTCGCTTGCGAGCTGTCATGAAAATGGCTAAACTGGCTCCCGTTTATTTTACAGTTGATTTGACATTTAAAATTTTTAGCGAGTGTCTTTATTTTACTTATCTTTACAGTATGAATAGCTGCACAGAAAGCTTACCAGTTACGTAGCGAGAAAGTTAAGCTATCTAAATGCATTTCTGCTATGCAGCAACCACACGCATTAACTGCACCTCTGATATCCATAATGCAGTAATACCAGACACGACAAAAAAATAAATAAAGATTAATTAATTCCATCCGTGTATACTACTAACCAACAAGTAAACGTATAACTTGGGTATGTTTAAACGTGTATTATAGATATCTGCCTTCTCCGTGTGCTCAGTTTCTACTCGTTTAAACATCTTTCTACAAATTTCTGATCCGAGTGGATGACGATTTGCGTCCATTGGGAATTTCAGAAATTGGATCAGGAAAAAAATAGGTTAAAATAATGTAGTAAAGTTAATTTGCAGGGCGAAGTAATTGTACCGTATTCAGGCTGTTTAAGTATGCTTGTCTGTTAGAATTGAATGAACCAAATAAAGCTACTTTTAAGGAATTTGATAATTCTATATCACAAGAAATGTTATGAGGCGAATTGTGTTTTTCAGGCATCACGGTAGTCATGCACTGAACTCCTAGAGATACGTAAACTGTGACAGTAATCAAATTGCAGAGATTGACACTGGTTGACAATGTTCTTGATCAGCAGACTACTGAATAGGTTTATACAAAATAAGAGGTTTGGGCAACACAGCACAGGGCCTAAGCCCATGCTCTCCAAATAACAGCCGCATTAAATTTGAGGAAACAAACTGTTATCCTTCAGCCGGTAGACGCTGCCTCCATCCCCTTCTGTCTTTGAAGATGGATCCAGTGGTGCTGAGTTACCAAGATAGTCTCCTCAGATGTTCAGACCTGGCTCTGTTGGACGGCCCCCATTGGCTGAACGACCAGGTCATCGGATTCGCCTTTGAGTACTTTGCCACCGAGCGCTTCAAGAGCCTGAGCGAGGTGGCCTGCTTCATCAGCCCGGAGGTGACGCAGTTCATTAAGTGCGCCTCCAGCCAGGAGGAGCTGGCCCTGTTCCTGGAGCCGCTGGGGCTGACGGCTCGCCGCTGGGTCTTCCTGGCCGTCAACGATAACTCCCACCAGACGGCCGGGGGCTCCCACTGGAGCCTGCTGCTGTACCAGCGAGACGACGACCGCTTCAGCCACTACGACTCGCAGAGCGGCGGAAACTCCCTGCACGCCCGTCGCATCGCCAGCAAGCTGGAGGCCTTCCTGGGGGCCGGTGGCAAAGTGCAATTCACAGAGGAGCCGGCGCCCGCCCAGCAGAACAGCTACGACTGCGGCATGTACGTCATCTGTAATGCAGAGGCCCTGTGCCAGCTGGCCAAGCAGGAGGGCGCGCCACACCCCCTCGCCCAGATCATCACCCCCTCCTACATCACGCAAAAGCGGGCAGAGTGGTGCAGGCTCATCCAGAGACTGGCCAAGCAATGACCCCCCCACCCCCCCGAGAGATCCGGCTCCTGACCTCTGACCCCCCCCCAAACCTCCCCTTCTCAGCGCAGCCAGCATGAGCCCTGAGTTAAGAGACGCCTTAACAAATTCATTAACTTAAAATTCTTACACACAATATTTATTTATCAAGCGGAAATTTAAAATAATGAACTACATGCCTCATACTTGAGTATTAACTTGGTGCCCATAATACATATAAGACACACATAGATCATATAACACATCTATATTAAATATATAAATCACAAAATTGTAAATGGCTTTTGATTCTGGTTAACACTAATGAATGACAACTGGTTTCTCAAAGCTATACGCTGTGCCAAAGCAGAGTACGAAAACAGTACAGGTGCCTCTCATTTACTTGTATACAGCAGTCTTCATTCATAAACTGGATATGTACTGTACTTGAGTGAAATGTTATGACTGTTGTAAATCCAGAGTGTATTTTCTATCTTCAGAGATGTAGTAACAAATGACAGTGGCTACCTTGTGTAAAATATTAATATTTACATTGTTTAAACATGCCTGCGTATCTAAGGCAATTCACCTGCAGCGTTTTAAACCAACTTGATGTACACTTGAAAGTAAAAGCAATGGACGGTGGTGGACATTTAACAGACAAAAACTCAAAAGCGCACATGGAATATGTAAACTTTTTTGAAATGGTCAAAAGAAATTTCACCTTGGAATAGAATAGAATTGGTTGATATTTTTACACCCTTTAAACTGGGAATTTTACTTGCCGTTGGAGACTGCAGTGCAACAGAGACTGGATACCTTCGCGAGTAAACTTGCGTTTTGGTCATTGGGACTGAAGACTGGTAGTTTCTGTTTTCTGCGTGGCAAAAAAATACGGGTGTCAGCGATGGGTGATTTTGGAAAAATACCGTCACCTGTAAGCCGCAGAACAACAGCGAGGCATGAAGGTGAAAAACTTCGTTTGAGGCTGCAGTCACTTGGAAGCCGAGCGTATTCTTTGCTAGCTGCTTCGATGTTGCTTTCAGCTATCCCTTGCTATACGTTTACAGAGATTTTTGCTCAAGGTTGCTTCTAAAGTATTACAATGTAAACAAAAGAATGTTTTTTTTTAAATGTTGGAGAAAAGAGAAAAAAGGACGATTCTCTTAATATAGTAACAATGTGTCAGTGTACATTTTCTTCGTGTTCATATAAACAATGAGTGAGTGGTAGATTTCCCAGCTCTGTGAAACTTGTCTGAACAACATATTTTTGAAAGAGCAATCATGTCAGCAGCCAGGCGTATCTGCCCAGAGAGAAACGAGGCTGAGAACACATCTTGAGAAATGAGGTTGGGGTAGTGGGGGTAGTGGGCGGAGGGGTGGGGGGGGGGGGGGGGGTGGGGGGGGTCATTGTTACAAAAAACAATGAACGGCAGGTTTCATTACATAATAGCCACGGGGAGAAGGGGCCAAGAGGGAGGGAAAAACACACACTTGTCTTGTGTCAGAGAGAGAGAGGGGGGGGGACATCAATTGTAAGGGACAGAGGAAACTGTAAGCCATAGCCTATGGTTATACTGGTTCCCCGAGGCCCTTTGGGGGCCCTGTCTGCATTGAAGAGTGAAATGTCAGCAGCGATGGGTTTTTTTTTAGTCTGGGAGAGAGAGGGGTGTCTGTCTGCAGGAAAACGCCTCAAAAGACTTCAAAAAGCTTTGGACAGAGCGACGTGGATTGTTTGAGCCCAGGTTCTTTTTCCTCAGTGCCAGGGGGCAGTCGTTCTGCGCTTACTCTACGTTTCGTTTCAAAGATTGTACAGGGGTCCAGTATCATGAAGTATCTGAACATTCTAAAAGGTAGTCCAATTGTGTATCCACAATGGGGTGTTGAAGGGGTAATGTTAAATAATAAAATGCAGGGCATAAATTCATGTTGGGAAAAGGAAGGCGTGAATTTATACCAGCATTTCTATATTATACTAGGAATAAATGGCAGGTGACGTACTGGGGAAATCCGCTTGCTTTCATCCTCTCTGCGGGAATCTTAAATTTCACCCGAGCGTTTGTTCGCAATCTCGTCTCACATTCGATCAAATTAAACTAACAGACGGAAGAACTGATCTCGTCTTGACTGGACGCGTGATTGTCTGATGATTACCGAAGTGAGAGAAAAATGTCGTTGTTCACCATTTAATGTTAATGCGTTTTACGCGTGATATATATTCGGAGAATCAATTCCAACAAACCACGATTCCCAGCAGACTAACAGACGGCTGCTGTTACGTGCCTTGTTAAGCACGGGTCGTTCATCACCGATTCTTTCAATGTTAAAATGCAGTGGGTATCCCGGTACCGATTTTAAAAGGTGTGCTGCGATGGTGTTAAATCACTGACAGGCAGCTGCTGAACACTGAATCGTAACATACCGGTGTGAGATAATGGAGTCGGACAAACCTGATATTAGAGGTTCTGCAGGGCACTGCACCAGCTGGGATGTTTTGGAGCGCACACTCACAATGAGCAGTGCATTTGAAACGAGGCTCTGCAGTAATGCACGCTGCGCCCTCAATCACGTCTGGAAGCAGCAGAAAGATCTCCACGCATTTCCCCCCTCTCACAGGTTATACAGTTTTTTGGGAGGCCGTTTTGAACTTGGGGAATAATGTTTTTTATCAGTTTGAGTTTTCAAAAGCTGTCATAGAGTGAAGAGGAAGCCATGCAGGTCTACTGAGAGGAAGTGAGACTACGGGGAGCTAAGACTGAGGAGCGGAGTCCTCCTGGCAGAGTTGTGGGGTTAATTAACTTTACAACTGAATTATTCATTTTAGTGTTAATTAACTTACTTCCACGGTTATTAAAACTTTTTTTTTTTTGGTTTCTTTCCCACACCAGTCTTATGTTTTGCAGCATATCGTATTGCATTAATCAAGTTCTCATTCCAACATTCATCTTGGGGAAAATAAGCGTTTCAGAAGTTTTTTTCCCCTGTGGGCTAATGAAAGGATGTATAATTGAGAATTTAATTAAAGCTGTACTTCCTTCTATTTACAGACAGAGTGCCAGGGCAAAACCCTTTGAAAAATAACTCCTATTGTCTACCACACTCTTAGATCATTTTGTATGGCACCAATTTAGAAACAAATATTCTACTGTCATACAGACAATTAACACATTCAGCACTACCATTCCTGGCCCAGGCAAAAAAATTGTGATCATCTAATGAGCCAAAAAGAAATCAGTTTTACATTCTCAATCCGATTCCCTAAAGGCTGCCCACCTCTGTATATACGGAGATAGAGTACATAAAAACAAAATGCAAGTATATCTGTGTATTATGACTGCACTGCACTGTGGGGGATGATGCCTATTGACTGGGAAAAATTCAGTGCCGTGTTATTCAATTCACAGTTTAAAGCAGTTTGGGTGAAATAATTTTTTAAGAGGCAGTCAAATCTTTCTGCCTCTACAGTAAAGCATATATAATTTTTATGTGAATGTTGTCACATAAAAATGATGAACTGCCCACCCACCCCCAGAAGACATGTCTGAGGCGCCCACATGAACCACCATCACAGTGAATTGTTAGAAGTTTGTGGGGAGGCAGCCCCCTCCCCCCCTCCAGTGCTGTGGTGGGGGTGGTCCATGCCGGTGCAGGCCCCATGGGACACACTGGGTAGACCAAGCCCAAGCCCCTCCGATTCGCCTCCCTGTTTGGGTTTCAGTTGAAGCTTGGCTCCAGCTCTCCTCGTGGCTCATAGAAGAAGGCGGCCGTGCTTTTGCCCTATCCGCTACGCGAAACAATATCAGCTTTCTGAATTACACATGCCACTTATCAGGACCATATTTAAGCGGGGGGCCACATCACTGCCTGTAGAAAATTATTTTCTTCACATTTTCCTTTTATGTTTTTAAAAGACTAAATGCGCAGCACTGTGGGAAATATGGCTCGAGGGGGACGCTTACAAGGTAAGACAAGTGGAAACCGTACAAGCTCAGTAGATGCCTCTGTTTGGTTAGAGGAATCAGACCCTTAAACACAGAGCACAAAAATAAACATGGCTCAGAGACACATGTGTATGTGTAGAATTACTGATTCAGATACCCCTGGCAGAAGAACCCGGGGCAACGAGGGATCGGTCGCTCCTTTTCCACAACACCGCGCCGAAATCCGCCTTCGCGCTGGAATATCGCTTACGCACGATTGCCGGTTTGGACGGTTGATTGACGCCATGAGACAGCTTCTCCGGGGCATTAGCTAATGAACCGAGTTCGAAGGATGATTGCTGCGCTCGGTAGATAAGATTCAACACGGTTAGTACCCACAGGAGCCAAACAAAGAGATAAACAGACATTCGCTGATGATTAAAGTGCGTCTGCCAGCTCTTCAGGATCTGTGTGACTAAGCTCGGGTGACTCGGTGGGAGTCGCGATACGGTTTGGCTCATGGTGAAAGGCGGTTTTGATTGCACTCTCTGTAGGTGGGCAGAGGGTGCAATGGCCCGCTAGCAAAAGGGCAGAGCTACATCTCCAGCGGGGTGAAGTGCGGCCGCTTAGAAGAGGTGAGTATTTATGGCGATGCCCGCCTGAGAACGTGTCCCAGTTATAGCTGTGAAAGCCAACCTCTCATCACCTCATTCTTGCCAGAATGTACTTAACTCTCCACACCAACTGATTAGCAAGAGTTTGAATGATTCTTCTTCGGCGGTTCCTGTCGTTGCGAATGAACACGCAGGACCTGATTGGAGCCAACTCTATGGGAGGCACAGCGAAGCTGCATATCTGTGCAGATGGTGCACTAATCTTTACAGTACATGGAGCAGCTGATGATCAGGCAATGGAACAATCCATGCAGATGATTTAAGGAGCAGTGCATCCACGCAGCAATGAACCCCCCCTCCCCCCCAAAAAAAAAACAAGCCCTGCAGAGTTTAGTCCCTGTGAATCGAAAAAGCTACACAATGATCCCTATTAGCACCCCTTCAACAACAAAGAGGCTCCTCTCTGCACTAGTCTTTTGCTCACAAGATGAGTTTCGCCCTTCTGGGTGGAGTGGGGGGTTAGCAGGCGCCTTTGTTTTTTCCCACCATGATTGTGGGCTCCCCCCCTGGAGTTCATGATGCCAGTCGACCAGTCAGCCTCATCTTAACAGATCAAAAATAATGCTATTCTCCTCTCCCTACCATTCGGTTATCCTCTCGATCACCAATGGCCAAGGGTAAGCGAGGGGAGAGCAAGAGGCAGTGAACAACGCTGTTCTTCCACCCATAGCACTCGCCGAAAGAGACTAGCTGCCCGTATTCAAGAGTGTGTCGTGGGCGTAGTCCGAGGGAACGAGGAAACGACGCGTAAAAAACAGAGCCGACAAAACAAAGACCTCCAGCACAGTGAAGGTGACATTCTCCAGGCGCCAAACACCTCAAATTACCAGGGTCAGAGCCATAAAACGCAGAGAACGCCCGAGGCACCCTCCGGCCTACAGAGCGCGGTATCACATGCACAGCATTACAGGAGAGAGCAATATCTCCCTCTGGCATTCAATTCCACAAATAACCTGAGGACTGATAGGCAGGCTATCAAAGCACATCCAGAGAACGATCACACAAGGGTAGCAAGTGTGTATCCATTCCAGAAAGCATCATTTAGTGAAGGGCATCATTGTAAGAATATTTTGCATACAGTACAATATTGAACAGATGATGTATTATTTGTATTTAGTAAATTCTTGATTTTGAATTCCCAAATGCATTGCAGGCTATCCTATCCTCAAGAACAGACGAAATTAGCCAGCTGCTTTTCTCTCTGCAGTCAACCTGCTACGGTCAACAGGATGACAAATCAAATTGGATCAAATTGTGAATGTTGGGGCACTCACCAGAAGTGGATGTTTCGGGGCACCCTAGAAAATGGGCTCCCCTGACCGGATGCACTCCTAGCTGTCTATGTGTTCTCTGAGCAGCAGTGGACAGAGGCATCCTGAGGGTACCGCTGTAGCAGCAGGCTCCTTACAACAAGGATAACAGCGCCCAGGGGGGTAATCCATAACGCATGTGGCCTCCAGTTCCCTGACTCAGCCATCCACCCACATCCTTAACCTCCCCATCAAGTCTGTGCAACACATGGGCATGCACTATAGGGATTATCTTATTAGCTGATCACTATTAGGCCATGCCAACAAACACAGCAACCCATTTGCAGTCTGCAAAGAGAACAACATAAATATGGAGCATTTGCAAGGAATAGCCGAGATACATGATGAGATTCCATTGCTTTGATATGGTCATCGCCATTCCAAATGGGAGCACAATGATATTTTGTCTCAACTTGAACTTGATATGACATGCACCTTCTACTTTAGTGCTACGCCATGTGTTTTTAAAATATAAAATCATGTTAAAACATCTGATGGTTCAATATTTACCTCCACAGAGGCTAATTGGGAGAGAGAGAGAGAGAGAGAGGAGGAGAGATGGGAGTCATAGTTTCATCTAGTCGTATAGTAAAGGTGGGAACATGTTGGGTTGAGACTAGACCAGGCTTAACAGTCAGGAAAACCTTTGTTCTGTTTATGTTTGTTCAACATAAACCCTTTTCTGTAAGTGCTCCACAAAGCCACATAATATTAAAATAATAATAATAATAATGGCAAACAGTAGCAACCATGTTCTTCAAATTTGATGGATCACAAACGATGTCATTGTTCATGATGTAAATCACAAAAACACCATTGTAAAATATGGAGGAAAAAAAAGACAAAACTTAAAAAAATATTTAGTTATGTTATCTGAGAACTGCTTTTCTGTATTTTGCGAGTTTAAATATGTACTGTATGCAGCGTGACATATGTAGCATGAATGCTATATATATATATATACTATTTACAGCACAGCTATTTCAGGCAGCAGCTATGCTGCATCAGTAAATCCTTCATAGGCCCTGGAGTAAGCCTGCGCATCACTGTCGTGAGCCACTGGTCCCTATACTGCCCATGCCACCACCTTCCATCATTAATACAATGACTGCAAGCCTTCAGACAGATTGGTGAACTTTTTCCATGAATCGAGCTACCCAGGGGAAAGACGGCACTTCAGAAGGTAAACCCGTGTCTCCTTGGATCTAACTCTCGTCTGTGGTCTAGGATCACCCTCCACTGACTGGCGCTGTAAGCAGCTTAGCATTGTAAACCAGATGTAAATCTTTGTTCCCAGTCCATGATGTGGTGTATTAATCCTCGATGGCTTTTAATGAGGCAGGTGTATTACGGTCCACAGTCGGGAGATTCAGCAGACTTGCTTGTGATCTCTGAAGACTTATAAACGCTGCTCCAGCAGTCACTGTGCCACCAGCCGCACACGCGATGCCACTGGAGAACAGTGTGCCCCCTGGCACTCAGGCCTTGTTGGTTCCGGATTTACATCACCTGGAGTCCTGCCACCCCTTGAGTTACTTTGCCCGGCAATCAGTGCCCGTCCACATAAAATATCGGTAATTCACTCGGTGTCCAGCGGCACAATTAATGTTTATTGTCCAAATAAAACATGAAATATCAGTCCTGCTTTTGGCAGCGAGCGTAGATTTAACAACACGCGTCTTCCAAGATGCTGTACAAATGTGTAAAGAAAATGTGTTGCATTTTCACATACAACTTTTATATTTATCAGCAAAAAACCTGGGAACGTCACAAGAGAAGAAAAAGCACAAAGTGGGCTCGTTTCATTTGCTGCCTCAACCATCATAAAACAACTCCACCCCCAGATGGGGTCCCTTACCGCATTCACCCCCAGATACGCGAGCCGCAGCGTCCCTTACCGCATTCACCCCCAGATCTGCGAGCCGCAGCGTCCCTTACCGCATTCACCCCCAGATCTGCGAGCCGCAGCGTCCCTTACCGCATTCACCCCCAGATCTGCGAGCCGCAACGTCCCTTACCGCATTCACCCCCAGATCTGCGAGCCGCAGCGTCCCTTACCGCATTCACCCCCAGATCCGCAGCGTCCCTTACCGCATTCACCCCCAGATCCGCAGCGTCCCTTACCGCATTCACCCCCAGATCCGCAGCGTCCCTTACCGCATTCACCCCCAGATCCGCAGCGTCCCTTACCGCATTCACCCCCAGATCCGCAGCGTCCCTTACCGCATTCACCCCCAGATCCGCGAGCCGCAGCGTCCCTTACCGCATTCACCCCCAGATCCGCGAGCCGCAGCGTCCCTTACCGCATTCACCCCCAGATCCTCTCTGGGTGTAATGCCTCCTCTCTGGGGGTAATGCCTCCTCTCTGGGTGTAATGCCTCCTCTCTGGGGGTAATGCCTCCTCTCTGGGGGTAATGCCTCCTCTCTGGGGGTAATGCCTCCTCTCTGGGGGTAATGCCTCCTCCATACAAGGAGTAGCCTATGCTGAACACGTGGCCAAGGCTTATACCACCACCCATGGAAATCACTCATACACCTAAGTAGTATGAAATATATGAAAACATAACACTGTTGTCATACAGAGTAGTAGTCTATAAGATTTCAGTCATAGCATAACAAGTAGGCCTAATTTCCCTGATATGTTATGTCATACATAGTGGAGTTCAAAGGGTAGAAATAAAAACAATAGGTGAAAGTATACATTGAATAGCCTAATGGAATCGCAGCATACAATTATACATCTGCTCATATACTGAGCTTTAAAATACTTCTAAAAAGGATTTGGAATGTAGGCAGACTGAACGATTTAGATCCACCAAAAGCTACCAACCAATATTACCACATGTTAGCTATCAATATTGGCATAAGAGGAATTGAAAAATACAAAACTGCAGTAGGGAAATACAAAGCCTTTTCGTACTGGTCACTATCATGGAAGTTTGGCTTGGTGGTCCTCATTTTGTCTTTTGACCAAGCCAAACTTCACACTTAAAACATAGTTTTTTGTTAGTAATATAAGGTAAGTAAAAAGAGGGCATGAATTTGAAGGAAAGTTTTTGTGCAAACCCCTGTCTTGCCTGATATAGATATATAGATAGCCTTTGGCACAGAGAGCTCAGCTGTTTAAAGAACGCTGTAAAAATGTATGGCATTGATCACTCCCCCTCTGCACAGATATGTGAGTATACAGGTGTGCGTCTGTGGACCACACAGACCAGGCGTGAGACAGCTCGCTCCAGTGGGGGTTCGGCCTTTCCACAAGCTGTCCGTGTCTGTCCGGATCCCCACCCCACCAAGAACAGGGGGTTAAATGTCACACTGCTGTGCTTGTCCGCCGCTGCCTATGTCTCGAGTCATGAGCACAGGATATATCTGGCCCACCATTGCCTCAATGCAAGTGGGACTGTAATGCACTTTCTCTGTAGCTATGGCCTTTGCAGTATGCAGTATGCAGTATGCATTCATGCAGGCATCACATGAGACAAGTCAATCTTTTAAAGAGTAATTACAACACTACTTTCTGTCACCCAGTTTAAACACATACACAGGTAAATGCTCATTTGAGCTGACCTTTTCAACGTTTTGAGGAATACATACAATGCTGAATTTGACTCTCGTTGGCTGTAAACTTGTCATTTTCATGCTTTTGTATTGTGATAGTTTATTTTTCCACATGCTGAAGAACTGGGTGCTTCCTTACCATTTGGCTGGTTAGATGGGTTTTGGAGGCAATCCACCACAGACTAACAGGGCTCAGCTGGAGCCACAACACCAACCAGGCCAAACCGATCAACTTGATATTATTGTTGGTAATGAAAAATAAATCAGTATTAAAATAGTCCAAATTTTTCCGTAATTACAAGGTAGATTGAGTAAGTGAGAGTGAGAGTGAGAGTGAGAGAGAGACAGAGAGGACTTGTGGTTGCCATGGTGCTGGAACAGTCACAGTTATGGTGGGCCAGAAAGACTCCCTGTGGATGTGAGAGAAACCAAGGCCAAACCACAGTGAAGGAACCAGGGGACATGATTTGGCAAACATGGGGGAGGGGTGAGTTCATCCTGGCATGAAGATCCAGACCTTAGAGGGCACTTTTTCTGCATCGAGGAGCTCCCTGCCTCCTGGAACGCTTGGGGCTCCAGGGCGGGCTTTGGCCTCAGCCGGCGGGGCATGAGAAAAGATGCCGTTTCCAGTCACCGGGCTTTCAACATCACATGAGGCTGTTTGTGAAGGTGGACAACAGAGGGGCGCAATTTACACAAGCTGGGCCTCGTTACATAAGGGATATAGGAGAAGCATTAGATTCGACACTCTAAGCAGTACTAATAGGAAAATGAGACTTCATATCAGCAAAATAGAGTGGAGCTGCAGTATCATACATGCAGGCTTGCGACTCACTGACTGGAAGCACCCCTTTAGTCTTGCTCTTGAAGCCCATCGCTACTAATACAAGTATGGTTATTTCTCAGTAACGTGTTGGTTCCTTATATCTGATAAATAAGTTTTACAGCGAGTCTACCAACACAACACCAGAGAAGAAGCTTTGTTAAAAAGGGGAGATTTTAACCGTTACTCTTCTGAGGTATGTTAACCATCCATGCCCAGAGCTTTACCTCTGTTGATCGGCTAAATTAAGCTTTCAAAACTCAGTGCCAGAGCTCAAAGATCTCAAGCGCTCGGCCTGAGATTTAAAGAAGCGAGAGTAATTCCTGAGAAACAAAATGGTGCCAAGAAATAGAAACCCACCGTCTCTTGCTCCGTGATGAACGCTCATCCACAGGTGGCACAACTTTCTCCTAATCGCTCTTACTTAAGGGCTCGGATGCTTAGCCTGGACACAGACATTTCCAGCTGGACCCCAGCTGTGGTAATGCTTCCCTGGGCATGAATCACCATCACAGTCTTTCTTTTGGGTTCACCAAAATAAAAACATTTCAAATGCCGGAAGGGGTCCAGGATATGCAAGGATCTTACTTCACATAAGCGTTCCCACTCAAAAGATCCCCAAACAAAACGACTTGGGAAGATGGTGGCTTGGTTTGCCGCAAATAGTTTAATACATATTCTCCCATGCTGCTGGCTCATGTATTATAAAGATGCTGTTATTAAACTTTTAGGCAGTTTTGGGATTGTCCACCAGTGTATATTCATACACACTGATGTCAAAGAAAGTACGCAAAAAAAGTGATAAGAGTCAAATATGATATTCTAGAACATATGGTTATGACTTAATTTTCCATGTTGGGTGATTCTGCTTGGACACAAGAGCAGAGATCCCACACGCAGGTGAGATATCGGACACAAGAGCAGAGATCCCACACGCAGGTGAGATGTGGAGATGGAGAAGATTGCTGAAAATGCAGAGGAAATAAATGTATTTATGTGGAATTCTTTTAAAAAGGTGTATAAAAATGTGTCTTACTACTTAACCTTCCTCACAGGCGGTGCTCATCAGCGATTGTGAGAGATGCAGTTCGGTGACTGCACTCCAGGCCGCTGGTTCAAATGCTCACACTGCTGAGACTCGAGAGGAGCTCCTGGAGGCCAGTCCAGGCCTGCGGACTCTCCACCCGAGAAAAGCGTAATTCAGTCTGAAATGCCGACGTTCCCTGCGGATAAACGTGTGGTTCGCGTTAGGCCATCCCGATATCTGCTGAGGGAGCGGGTAGCTTCCAGCAACTCTGTAACGTTCCTCAACCCCTCAACAGCTCTGGAACTGGTGCCCAAACTGGACTTTAGTTGTATTGTCCTACTCTGTTTTTAGTGTAATTTCACTAGTTTAGCACTTTCACTAACCCCAAATGACACAAAGTTAAAAAATTATCTTTTATTTCACAGGATAATTTTTTTAGTTAATAAAAAAGCAATATTTGGCAAAATAAACAGGTGAACAAATTATTTCCATTTTCCAGCAAGAGAAGTAAAATCAAGCAAATTTGTGACGAATTTGACAGAAAGGTCAAGAAGAAGCAACCCAGTAGTGCAGTACGTCTGTGGGAACTTCTACATCAATGTGGCTGGGAACCTTCAGTACCATATGACTGCCCTTGCAGAAAAAAATGGCAAGAATATGCTTGGAAGAAACAAATCCTTCTGCACTATAAATAAACAAATACACAAAAGTAATATCACTGTCATGTCTTGGTCTTTTTCCACAAGCAAACCACAGCATGCCTCAAAGGACAAGAGGAGCGTTTGGTCAGCTGTAGCCTCGAGGTTGAGAGATACAGGCATTACAACGAGGCCCTTTATATAATCCTGCGTCAAATTTGGGCTGTAGCCGACATTATAGAATCAGAGGAGGTGCGATAAACCAACAACACTGAAGTAAGTTACCCAACTGTAGTAAACAAAATAATTACACTATTTCTGGCTGGAAAACAATTAACTTTCCATTTAAAGAGAATTTTACAACACCTTCAGGGTACAACGTTTTAACGGGGCAGCAACGAACATGGCAACGAATGGTCCCGGAGGATCCCGCAGCGGTGGAGATCATAAAAAAAGCCGCAGTGGGAGGGGTGATCGACGGAGGGGTTTGCGAGGGCCGGTTTTGCCAAACGAGGCTCCTTTTCTCTACATCGACATGATTGGGAAAATAAATACAGCCAAAGCCAATGTTTATTCTAGCGCTGAGTTTTTGCAGCAATGTGGGAGATATCTTCCCCGGTCGTAGTGTTTGCAGATCGAGCTGGGGAGCCTGGATAGCAGCCAGCGGGGGAGGATATGCTGCGCGGAACACAGGAAGGCTTTCTCGCCCATTCCGAGCCTCGCGGATCGCTGGAATGTTGCAGCCTCTCTCCCAGACAGACGCACAGCCGGCACCCCGTGCCCCTCCCGACCCAACCCTACCCCACACCCCCGACCTCTGCATTGGCCAAAAAGACATACTGTACCATAGGGTGTGAGACAGATGCCCGGGCTGCCAGATTGTATGCTATTAAAAGAACGTAATGAAGAGCGGTTTAAAAGATAAATCATTTTATTTGAAATAACTGCGCTGGCACTCTGCTTTAAGCCACATGGTGGGGACAGGTTTCCCGCGCTCAAAGTGCACTGCTGCCTGACTTTGGTTTACATTATATATATCATTCGCTCAGCAGACACCTTTATCCAGAGAAACATAAACACACATACATTCCACATCTACATCGAATTCAGCTGGGTATTTACTGAGAGTACTCACATTGAATATTTCATTCATGGACACCCTTGACTTTCCCAGTATTCAAACCTACATTTCTTTTGCTGCAAGACCGGTTCCATAGCCACTGTGCTACTCCATCACTCACATTTTCATTCTCATTATGTATTATGTACTCTGCTCCATAGAGAAGACAAACAGAGAGTGACGTGTGGGGCCAACATTACTGAGCAGAGAGAGAACACTGTTTTCGTGGCAGAAACCAACCCAATCTCCTCCGACATACACTATACAGCTAATGCGTGAGAATCCAAATCCACGCTCGAAACCCATTCCCTCGGAATCTCCCCACAGGCAGGTTGGCCAAGAAGTAGGGATCTGTCTCTGTGTGGGATTAGGGTTTCGAAATGACCCGTTTGGAGATCCGTGCTGTGGTGCGGAGGAGTCTCGGGTGTTTTTTTTGCACCTTCGGACCAGACACGGCACTATCAGGCCTCTCCAGAACATTCCACAGTGCATCAGGCTCCCAGAGTGAGGCCAGGCCGAGCCGAGCCGAGCCGGGCCAGCGTTTCCATCTGCTGTCCTAACAAATTCCCCTGCGGTATCTGTCCCATCGTGGCAAGCCCTGCTCCAGACGGGCTGGACATTAACGCCCCCCGAAGGCATTCACCAAATAAAACAGCTGCTGCAATCATTTTCCTTGCTGTAATTATTCCCGTCACATATTTAACATTCAGCAGCATTAGGGTTTTTATCTCAGGGCTTCAAGACTGAGCGCGGGCCAAGTTCATTTCATGTCTTTACGGAAAACAGAACGTAGCTTAATCTCATCTCAAGCACAGGCAACAATGAGTTTAGATACAAAGTGGTTGTCAAGTTAAAGGAAGGAAAATGCTAAAACGTTGGAATGTTTACCACAGCAAATGACTGTAGCTACTAAACGTATGTTTGTGAGAGAAATTCAGGTATACCGACACATTTTATTAAAAAATTGTTTTTGTGGACAAAAACCAAAACCTATACTCTTTGCTTAAAAAACCAAAACCTATACTCTTTGCTTAAAAAAACAAAACAAAGGGATCTCTTATTAAATTAAAACAAAATTGGATTTATTGGTTCTATTTGACATAAAATGACGTTGGTGTAAAAGCGAACGCACCTTTTCTCTCATTGTTGGTGAGATGATTGAGCAGAGGCTGAGGTAAATGTGCGACACACATGCGGGACCTGCCCGGCGTTATAGCGTGTCTGCGGAGGGGAGGTGTGTAGGATGGAGGGGCTCGGAGTTTGGCTTCGCCGTGTGTTTTTGTTCAACGCGATTGAAATGCTCTGCTCTCTCAAGAGCCGCAAATCCTCCTCGCCATGTTGTGTTTTTCCCGCTCTGTTTGTTTTGACAGGGTTCGGTATGACCGCGGGTCCCCCGGTGACCGCAGACTCCGCGCGCCCAGTCGACGGTGGCGGCCGGTCAGTCTCAGTCGGTTTGCCGATGGGACTCTGTGGACCAGCGCTGGAGGTTCTGACAGCAGTGATCATCCGGTCTGTCGCTGCCCCCGACCCACCCGTGTCTGGATACACTCCGATTGCTCGCCGCTCCTCCCAGAAACGCCTTCATCCCCAAGGAGAGACTCATAAAGACCATCCCTGAAGCCCAACAGTCCATTAGCCACCAGCCAGGAATGTCCCGTCACTGAACAACTGAAGCTGAGTAACAGACCATGCTCTCACATACCCACCCTAAAAGAGAACAGCCCCTCTCCTTAGACACACACACACACACCTCCCCCCCACACACATGGCACCACGTCATTAAACCCAATGTCTCTTGGACAGACGTACCGATTCAAGGGCTATGTTGCTGCCATGTTCTCCGGACTGCGGCCGAGCAGCCCTACAAAAACCGGAACCACACATTCTTTTGCAACACCCACACACACATACACACACACACGCAACCACACACACACACACACACCGTAAACAATGAAGCTGATGCAATGGGAGGGGTGGATGGAATGCACTTCACTTTGATTTCATAACAACTTTGCCATGTTTATTAAAAGGCTGCTTAGACATCAGGCTGACTGAAGTCTCCACATGTGCCTTTTGCAGAAAAAACACCTCCTCCATACTACACTGCTTACATTCATTTGAAACCCCTCCACCTCCAAACATCTCATTTCTTCTCATATATTTGCATCAGTTGAGAAATTACCCTCTTGATAAGCTTCTGACATATCCAGTTATCACTACCTTAGGCTTAACACACAATGTTGCCTTTACTTCTCCTTTTAAACTGGTTTAAATTTGTTTCAGTTTAGCTCTGGTTTTGGCAGCCATCAGGCACATATGTCGAACGCAGCTGAAGATGATTTCAGGCTACAAGATGTTTCAGTTTAAACACACAGATCTGGGCAGTCATGCTGTGCTGGGATGGAATCACATGGGGGGGGGGGGGGGGGTCTGCGGTGTTGCCATGGCGCAGCCTGATGTCCCACCTACTCAGTGATTCTAGGCAGGCAGGAGCATGACGGGGCTTACCTGTGAAGGTGTCTGAGGGAAGGGGTCCAGGGTGTTGAGACTGCTCTTTCTCAGGTCCAGGTCTTTGAAAGGGCGTGGCTGGAGAAAAGATGGCTCAGAGACGTGGCAGAAAGGTAGCCAGAGTGTGAGCCCGGCCGGGCTACCTGGGAGGCAGTTTTCAAACGGGGGGTAATTATGAGCATTCCTGGCATTGCTCAGGGAAAGTCAGGCCATGACCCAGCTCACCTGAGAACCAGGTGTACCTCTGCTACAACTGTCAGCCTCTCACCAAGTAGGCCGTGGGAAAAGCTAAGCTATAGAGGAAGAACCCTAGTCACCCCGCCACCTCCTCACTGATGAGGCTCCACTGAATCCGTCATTCATTCATGCAGGTATTTTAGGGGTATAGAAAATAAACTATTAAAAAAATGTTTTATGTTGGTTTGCAAATCACACGTTATAAACACAATTGTAAAAACTATTTTTTGCCCTATTTCAGATATTAGCTTTTGGACATTGGTTGCTGTCCACTTCTACGCAATATGCTTTTTTCTGACAAGTTATATTAAGATTATGACCGATATAAATTCGTATTGATGTCACATGAAAAACACATACTATACAGTAAACCGTTGGGATTAACGAGCGCCAGCAGATTCGTCAGCCAACGTCCCGTTGTTTGCGTTCCGCACAATGTCTCCACCGTGTGTCCATAACAGGAATTGCACCTTCCCTCCTTTTTTTAATTGCAGTATTTGGAGGTTTGCCGTTCAGCTCGTGCATCACCTTTCCCATAGCACCCTTGCAGGGCAGTTCTGAGCTCTATAAATCCATAAAAATGGGATGGTATATTAAGTATAATAGAATAAAACCAGATAGCACCCGCTAAGTACTCATAAAACGGAGTTTATTGCAGTTTCACGAGTATCTTTCTATTTTGTCAGGTTTTTTTTCTATTATAGTTTATGTGGGATTCAGCACCCAATTATTAGTCAATAGATCTTGAGTTGAGCACATTTAATTTTCTATTGATTCTTTGATGGTATATTAAGTAGCCACATATTGTTAGAATAAAAGCAAAAGCAGAGTATCTCCGAATGGTTTTACAGCAATGCGAGACCACTCTTTATTGTATCCTGTTTGGGGTGCACTGGCTTTTTGGCTTTGGTTTTTTGTTTCTCTTTTGAAACATACTCAGGTTTTTTGTGTTCCCAGAAAATGGGCGTTGAGTAGAGCGTCCCGAGAGTTTGTTATTTTACTTGGATGTACAAATAAACATTTTGTCCACAACTTCATTAAAAAAACTATTTGAAATGGATGCACGGGTACCAAGTCCATGAAACACTCGAGGCATCAAACGGTCTCCTTGTTGATAAGAAGGTTCATTCAGAGGTAAAATCAAGTGGCTGCCAAGTGCTGGTTTTAATGACTATGACTTAAATAAGCTACACAATACAGTGCAGTACTGTCTGAGTAAAAGTACTTCTCAAGACACTAAACAGACATCCCAAGATTTTACCTGCTTCCAGCTATAATCAAAACATGACCAACCGTTTAAATGTCAACTGCCAGCCCAATTCTCTGTGGCCTTGCGAAGACTAAAGCCTCGAAGGCTTTTAACCCCATTGCCAAGTAAATGCCTCAGGCCATGTTATACTTGCAGTGGTATTTCCATGTGTTTCTTGGGGGAAAAGAGTTAGATTCTATGAAAACATAAGTTGGTTCCGTTAGTGAAAACACAAGCTACCTGAAACTTTAACCCAAGACAGACCTTAAGGAATTCTGACCTAGCTCACACTTTCATTCTGATGTTGGTCACTCTTCCCCCACATCCAAATTTCCACCGCAGGCTAATTGCCATTTGCACGCCTCAAGATGAAACATGCAAAACAGACAGCGGAATCTTGGCTAAGCAATGTTTATTTTTTATTAACAGGTAGATCCGAAAAGAAAGAACCGCGCCTTATGTTTACGTTAAGATCTGTGTGGCATTTCCAGACTAATGTTTGATAAAGTAGCAAATTTATCCGCTCATTATAGTTACTCTTAAGATTAATAGAAAATATCCTGTGAAATTGCAGAAAAGAATACTGACACTGCAAAAAAATGTGAGAACATTTTGGACGGTTTATTGACTGTTATCAGAGTCACCGGCTGAAGTAGAAGGGCAGCGTTTTGTCAGTTCAATTTTTTGTACATTTATTAGGACAGGATGAGCATATTACTGGACCATAAACATAGACCACGAGGGTGTTTTTCCAGCTACAGAACTAACACTCTTTCATATTGATTTGGCTTCATATTTGCCACGGGTGTTGATATTCCCATGAATATTAGCACTGCGAGGTAAGATATTAGATTACCTTTGTTTATATTACATTTCGTAATGGACACCAGAAACTGAAGCGTTTCATACGACGGCCTGCGCAGTGATTCTCTCAACATGAAGCGACGGTCAGAGGCGCGCTCGCATCGAGTTGATATCGCCACTTTCCACCGCAACTCTTACACACAGGCGCTGAGGGGCGAGGTCACCCAATATCCAAGCAAAGTGATTCTTTCGCTGTGCGGAAGGAGAGAAAAATAAACACCGCGTCAAAATAAAACATGACCTTGCAATAATCGATGGGGTCTCTCCAAAAAGCCTGGAGGCTCAAATGATTAAAAATGTAGAGACAGCGATTTTAATCCATCCCTAAAATGAACACCTTCACTCCTTTTGAAACCCCATAGTGTTACAAAAAATGATCAGTGTTCTCCCTGTCAAACTGTACTGTGGCCTTTAGCAAGTAGGTCGTTCATTAGAACCGTCTCGTATCACTGCCTACAGCTCCATACTGTATTCTGCAGACTGTAGAACCTGTGCCATCGCTCCAGCCGCGCTCTCCCCCCGCCGCACCTGCCCCCACACCCTGCACACGGCCCTGTTGACCTGACTGAGAGATGGACGGGATCACGCTGTTCCAGTGGGGGAGGGGGGTTGGGATGCTGCCCTGACTTGATGAATCCCATCAATAGTTAATCACCTGCAGCTGAGCCCGGTCACCGGGGTCCACTCAAACGATGCCGTCGGGCAGATCTGCGAGGTTATGAGAGTGAGAAAGACCGGGGACAAGGGAGGGGGGGTTCCATTACTTTTCAGTTTGGCAAACATAACCTGGGACCGAACGGGCTGCGAGAGCCAAATAAAGCAAACACTGCGAGATAGATTTTTTTAAAATTGATTTTACAAGAGAAAATTCAGCTTGGGCGCACGCATGTATGTGACCCATGGGCTCGTCGCCATATGTACACGCAGCTATTGAAGGCGACAACCACGACCAGTAGAAATGCTGTAGCAGCTCCCATACGAAAGACCATTGGACAATGGCTGGCCGCAGCACACGCATGCTGTCCCAGTAATAGAAGCAGGGCACTTTACACGTTCAAAGCCCACCCGTTTCCATCTGAGCCAGGGTATACAAGCAAGCCCCCCCCCGATATGTTCAAGAAACTGAATATTTCCTTTACCCGTCAAGATCCAGGCGCTCCCACTACTGTGTACGCCAGGGAATTAGACATGAATTATTAATCTCTGCTTCAAAAAGCCATTAAACTAAATGTGAGCATGAACAAAGAGAAGTTATTGCTGGGGGGGAAGGCTGTGCTGTGTGTATGTACAGAGCGAGCGCAGTGGCGCTTCCTGTGTTAAAGAACGATGTACTGAGCCTTACCGCGTCTCAGATACCCAGGGGAGCCCGCCATAGAGCCGGCTCTGTGCTCAATCTGCCCGTCAGCGCTGTACACACCCACGGTACTCACTGAACCCCTTCTGAACGTGTGCTTTTAGAGGCTGCATATACGCATGGCCACACATACTGTACATGTACACATATTTATATATAGCCACGCACGCACACGTTTGTGATTTCTGTACATTTATATTTCAATAGACAGAAATATGCTTCTGGGTTTATTTAGTCAAGCCAGAAAGTCTGCACACCCCTTTCACCTTCTCCATATTTTATTACGTTATAGACTTATACTACAATAGATTGAGTTCATTTTTTGCCTCAAACATCTATACACAATAGCCAATAATGACGAAGTGAAAACAGGTTTTTAGAAAATATGCAATTTTATTTTACTGACAAAAAGAGCTTATTTAGGGGTTACATATGTGTACACACCCTTAGCCTAATACTTGGTTGCTGCACCTTTGGCAGCGATTACAGCTTCAAAGCGTCTTGGGAAAGAAGCTACGAGCTTGGCACACTTGGTTCTGGACATTTTTGCCCATTCCTCTTGGCATATCCTTGCAAGCTCCATCAGGTTGGATGGGGAGCGTTGGTACACAGCCATTTTCAGCTCTTTCCACAGATGTTCAATTTGATTCAGGTCAGGGCTCTGGCTGGGCCACTCAAGGACATGCACATACTTTCTCCGAAGCCACTCCTTTGTTCTCTTGGCTGTGTGCTTCGGGTCGTTGTCATGTTGGAAGGTAACCTTCGCCCCAGTCTGAGGTCCAGAGCGCTTTGGAGCAGGTTTTCTTCAAGGATCTCGGTGTACTTAGCTGCATTCATCTTTCCCTCTATCATGAATAGTCGCCCCATTCCCGCTGCTGAAAAACATCCCCACATCATGATGCTGCCACCGCCATGCTTCACTGTAGGGATGGTATTAGCCAGGTGATGAGCGGTGTCTGGTTTTCTCCAGACGTGACGCTTGGTATTCAGGCCAAAAAGTTCAATTTTGGTTTCATCAGACCAGAGAATCTTGATTCTCATGATTTGAGAGTCCTCTAGGTGCCTTTAGGCAAACTCCAAGCGGGCTGTGATGTGCTTTTTACTAAGGAGGGGCTTCCGTCTGGCCACTCTACTATAAAGGCCTGATTGGTGGAGTGCTGCCTGGATGGTTGATCTTCTGAAAGGTTCTCCCATCTCCACAAGGATACGCTGGAGCTCTGTCAGAGTGACCCTCGTGTTCCTGCTCACCTCCCTGGCTAAGGCCCGTCTTCCCCGATTGCTCAGTTTGGCCGGGCGGCCAGGTCTAGGAAGATTCTTGGTGGTTCCAAACTTCTTCCATTTACGAATGATGGTGGCCACTGTGCTCTTTGGGACCTGTAAAGCTGCAGAGATCTTTCCGTACCCTTCTCCAGATCTTTGCCTTGACACAATCTTGTTTCTGAAGTCTGCAGATAATTCCTTTGACCCCATGGCTTGGAGTTTGCTCTGACATGCACTGTCAACTGTGGAACCTTATATAGGCAGGTGTTGGCAATCCCCAATCATGTCCAATCAATTGGATTTATCACAGGTGGACTCCAATTAAGTTGTAGAAACATCTCAAGCAGTATCAGTGAAAACAAAATGCACCTCAGCTCACTTTTGGGTGTCATATCAAAGGGTGTGCACTTGTGTACATATGATATTTAACATTTAGATTTTTAATAAATTAGCACAAATGTCCAAAAACCTGTTTTCACTTTATCATTATGGGCTATTTTGTGTAGAATTTTGAGACAAAAAATGAACTCAATCTATTGTGTCATATGTCTGTAAAGTAATAAAACGTGGAGAAGGTGAAAGGTGTGCAGACTTTCCGGCTTGACTGTACACAGCAAAATGTCTAGTGTTGATTCAACTCTAGCAGTATACATATGAGCCTACTCTGGGCAGATCAGGCTCATATGTACACTGTTACAGTTGAATTAACACTGGACATTTTACTGTGTACAGACCACACATAACTGTGCAATCTTATGTACTAATGTTGTTGCCCCGTGAAAAGGTCCCTGATTTGTCTCACGTGTCGAGAGAGCTTGTGTTCCTTTAAAAAAAAAAATACTAATAATAATTTTTTGTTGCATCAACCTCAGAATTCCTCCTGAGGAGTAATTGAACGTAGTTAAAATCGCAACAGTACAAAAATGTTTTCAACTGGGTTTTCCCTTATGTTGCATGCGCACCTCACTTACACAAAGCGCACTGCGGATAGTTTGTGGTAGTATGTGACAGAGTTCCTGCCAGAAAACAAATCAACCAGCTCTCATCAGCTCACTGTCCCATATCGTTTATATGGATCTCCCAAGTGTTTGTGTTGTAGATCCATACAGATAAACCCATATAAATAAATAATATGGGGAGACGTTAATTACAGGAAGTACACAGAAACCACCAATGGAGGAGAAGGCTGTTTTATTAGTCACTATAATCCGGCAGTCATGTGCTGCTGTAGTCAGAAAACAAATCTATCGGTGAGAGTTATGTGAACGTCAGCTTAGGATCCAGCAAGAAAGCCGGCGTCTCTCCTAATTTTCAATACAAAAATCACACAAATAAATACATACATACACACGTGGTTTACAAAGCATACTCTACTAATCTCACTTTTCTGTAGATATAAACCTACACTCAATACTTCAAGTGGACACTGGTTCTTCAAAATTCATGAAGAATCAATTCCTATGTAATCCTGCCTGGTTCCTGTCTGAAATGCCGTAATAAGTTTAAAGAGGATCAGTACGCACCTAAATTCCTTCAACCCGGGAGGACCGTGGCAGCCAACACCGAGAAAACGAGTCCATTCAAGCTCGGTCAACTCACTAGCACTCCAGGGTAGCGCGTCTCACTCGAGAGAACGGCGGGATTTTCAGATTCCCGCGGTCACGTCAGCTACGCCACCAACTACGACTTCAACCTTCAGTCGATTTCACGATGTGCTCGTTCCTTACTTAATACGTGGATTAATTTAACGCGATGTTACTCGTCATGATCAAAACTACACCTAAAGTCTTCGACTGTTTAACAGTATCTATGCACAGAAATAAAAAGTGGCCCCATGACAGGGAGCCGCTGTGCACCAACAAACGTACAGTACCAAGATAACTGTAGCAAATTAACTAGAAATTACGTTTTCTAGTAAAACACAAAATTTAAGTCAACGAATATTGTCTGACTTCTGAAATGTTTTTTTCTTGTGTGTGTGTGTGTGTGTGTGTGTTTTAAATCTTGACACGGTCTTGTCAAGGGACCCCCTTTCAGTAACCGTATAGTATACTGGTACCATAACACAAACAGGGTCAAGGAAGAAGGTTCGGAGAGACGTGGCTAGCACCTGCAAGACTGAATCGTGTGCCCTGGAGCTGTTCCGGTGTGAGGCGTCTCTCATTCCATTGTCCTGCAGGGGGCAGGGCTGCTCTGTGTGCAAATGAAAAACCTAACCTTCTGGCTAGCGGGCCCCCATTCAGGGAACCAGAACTGCCCTGTGCTGGGTTAGCGCAGTGAGCGGCGAGCGGGAAGATTCCGGAACATTTGTCCATCCTGACGACACACGGGGGCGGAATCAGAGGGGGATTAAAATGGCGCCAGAAGGTGAAAGAAAGGTCTCTTACAGCATCGATAGAGGCATTTTCCTTCCTGAAAAGGCCTTGCGCTACAGTGGAGAATACACCACTAACCAATACAGGGGTCCCCAGGCTCTGCCTTTTGCAGAAAGTGTGTTGATAAAAGGCTTGTTCACATGTCAGCCAACATCTTTGCTCCTCTGATGTTTTGGAATTGTTGACAAGCAGGCTCTTGGTATGGACCCTAGTCAATGTGACCTGCACCACTGGGGTTCTTCCGGATGGTAGAGCTACCAGCCAGCCCACAGGGTTCTGAGAAGAATCGGGCCTGCCTCCTGTCCATCAGTAGTGTGGGCGTGGCCTGGTGAGGTCACGACTAGAGCAGCTGGTGTTCTCTCCCCCCAACCGTGACTGAACTTGGCCATTGCTCTGCAACAGCGATGCATCGGCTTTCGCCGCTCATTGTCTACCGTCGCGTCTTCAAGTCCCGCACACGGCAGGGGAATTCACCTTGCACTATGTTAAACTGTCAATAAATAAGACGATCACAGACTGGAATGTGGAGTGGGGGCTGGGTTACCTGGAAGGGAACAAACACAGAAACCAAACCTGAGTGCTGTCCATTACATATGGAAATGTTACACAATGACCAACTTGTTACGATTGTTTAACCACTCGCTGCAGAAATCTCAAGAAAACTCAAAACTATAACAACATTTCTCCTCTTTAGATTCACTTGCTTTACAATAACAGGGTTGGGAGAAGTATTTGCGACAACTAATTTCTCATTACTTTATGAAGAATAAGATCGTTATGTATATTACTGAAGAAAGATCTTGAAGGATGATGGGACATTTTTGGACCGAGAAACATTTTTTTACTTTGCTTATTTGAAATCAGGAAGCGTTCAGGTCTGCCGGCCGCTAACAGAGGCGCGCTTGTGCTGAGGTGTCAGCTGAGGACGAGCCGGCGTCGCGCGGTTCAGCAGCTGTGCGCTAACGACGTACCCTGGCGTGTCCGCGCTAGCTCTGGCTCAAAACATAGGAAGAAGAGCGCAGAGCTGCAGCCCTCTCCTGCTCTGAATGATACCACAAGAGGATAAAAATGGGCTAAAATGGCTTAAATATGCACCCAGATGGGTGCTGGGCAGGCAAGCGTCACTGTATCTGGACTATGCAGTAAACACGAGGAAGGACAGCGAATCAGAGATGTCGCTCGGCCCCCTTCAGAGATCGCCCGTTCGGAAATAAGATGGCTGCCCTGCCTGGTTAGCGCTGGTTTGAAGGCTGTAAGGAGAGAGAGGGCGGGGGAGAGAAGTGGGGAAAGGGGAAAGGGAGGGAACCCAGGGCTCACCTCTCTCTCACAGGAAGTGCGGGGTTGGCGCTCAGGAAGGACAGCTGCTGCTCCAGGCTGCAGACGCGGAAGGCCAGGTAACAGGAGGACGCTATCAGGATAATGATGCTGTCGGATCAGGAGTGAGAACACGGTTTTATAACATGGACAAGTCACGTTATGCACAGCAGAGCCACGTAATCGCCTTAACCAATGTAGCTGGCGCTCTGATAGGATGGTATGTAAAAGTAGAAAAAAAGGAAAATGTAATTTTGACAAACTGGACAATTGGCGTGATGTCTTATTGAATTTGTGACACTAGATGGCAGTATTACAACAAGAATCAGCTCTTGCACCTAAAACATCAGCCCAAATAGGTTGCTAAACTCAGTAGCCATGTAATTCCATGTAAAGGTTGTACTGTTTGACAATTACTTTTAGAGAAAATTCTATGGTTAATACATTTTTAGCTGGTAAAAATGAGTTTCAATGTTTGGGTTAAGCCCGGAGGGTATAACGCTAACTAAAGGTCAATCTCGTATTTTAGCTTTCTCATCTCGACCGGCCCAACGCCTTTTATTACTTGGGTGGAAATCTGCTGACCCACCCTCCCCCAGCCACTGGGTTAAAGAAGTGTTGACACGCCTCAAACTTGAAAACAAAGATATATACTGTAGCTCAAGGCCGGGCGGCTGTGGCAGCCCTTCATTGGATTTGTTGATGAAAGTTTCCAATTTGAAAAGTAACAGCGATGTTTGCAAGATGGTGGAATGTGTAATGGGGCTGTGTGTGGTTATGAGTGAGGGAGTGTATGAGTACAAGCTTGCTGTAGGTTGCTGGATGCACCCCCATTTTATCATTAAAAATGTACTTTTCTTCATGGTTTAGGTTCTCTATAATAGATGCAAATAATGCCCCCCCCCATTGTTTATCCCCAACAATAAAAAAAGAAAAAAAAGAAAAAAAAAGAATGAGTTTCAAATTCAAAACAAAGATTTCAATCCAGTTAAAAGGGAGACTGAAACATGAATGTTCGTTTAAAAAGTGCACATGGACAGATGACGGTGCTTTTCTTTATTTTTTACAAAAAATAATGCTATACTCCACCTGTACAATTAATTGTCAATCAAATATTTAGGAAAAAGGTGGACAGTATGCTCCAGAGGGAAGGCATGTGGGGTACAGGAGAGAGGCGTGTGGGGTACAGGAGAGAGGCATGTGGGGTACAGGAGAGAGGCATGTGGGGTACAGGAGAGAGGCATGTGAGGTACAGGAGAGAGGCATGTGGGGTACAGGAGAGAGGCAGGCTGGCTGGTCCGGGACCGGCCTCACATCTGAAGGACATGGCGTCACTCACAGCAGGATGAAGAACTTGAGCAGCTGGTACTCCATGTGACCCAACTCTGGTGCCGGCTCAGTCAGGAGGATGGTCTCCGTCTCCAGAACACTCTCTTCAGAAGAAGAAGAAAACCGCCACGGGTCAGCCGCAATGCTACCAAGTTCAGCCGTGTAACACTAATACTAATCCCTCCACCAACACTGACCCAAACTATTTAGCTCCCTCCTCAGTAACCTTACACTGGCCACACCCCATTTTCTACCCCCACCTCTCCACCCCCACATTTGTGGAGCACGCACACACACAAACACACACACACACACACTTAATTAATCATGCCTCAGTCCATTTGTCCCTCCTGACCAGTTGAGGTCACCTGACTGTACGTGTCATTTAATGATTTAATTGATTAAGGGATTAGGCTACACCTCAGATTAAGGGATAGAGTCCATCACCAGAGATGCAGCCTTAAGACACTGTCACGCTTATGCAACTACAGACATATTATGTATATTCCACCCCTAGATTAAATAATCCACAGAAACAGCACGCACACAGCACTCCCAGTTTAAACTAGGATAAAAAACAATGACAGGCTTCGCCTTTGAAAAAACACTGAAAAAGGCTACAAGATTATCTACAGAAATAGTAATTCTGTAGATGGAGGGGGGGGGGGGGCTATCACCATACTCGTAGATAGCTTTGCAGGTTTGCTTATCAGCATGTAAATGCTGTGTGGCTTCGGCACCCAACAGCCTGCAGCGTCCGTCAGCACAGACGGGGTGTGTGCGCTACACGTGAGGCTGGGATTATCCAACAATAACAAATGTCATACTTAATAATAATAATAATAATAATGAACCGCTCAATGGGAGAAAATCTCCAGATTACCAGAGATCCCCAAGAGTGCACGTGTCTAAAAAGAACCCCCCCCCCCCCCCGGAGGGTCGGAGGGGTTTAGACGCACAGGAACGCAGAGAGGACAGGCAGTGGTGGGGAATTCAGACGCTGTGAGGCGGGGTTTAGACGCACAGAAACGCAGAGAGGACGGGCAGTGGTGGGGAGTTCAGACACTGTGAGGCGGGGTTTAGACGTACAGAAACGCAGAGAGGACGGGCAGTGGTGGGGAGTTCAGACACTGTGAGGCGGGGTTTAGACGTACAGAAACGCAGAGAGGACGAGCAGTGGTGGGGAGTTCAGACACTGTGAGGCGGGGTTTAGACGCACAGAAACGCAGAGAGGACGGGCAGTGGTGGGGAGTTCAGACACTGCGAGGCGGGGTTTAGACGCACAGAAACGCAGAGAGGACGGGCAGTGGTGGGGAGTTCAGACACTGCGAGGCGGGGTTTAGACGCACAGAAACGCAGAGAGGACGGGCAGTGGTGGGGAGTTCAGACACTGCGAGGCGGGGTTTAGACGCACAGAAACGCAGAGAGGACGAGCAGTGGTGGGGGGTTCAGACACTGTGAGGCGGGGTTTAGACGTACAGAAACGCAGAGAGGACGGGCAGTGGTGGGGAGTTCAGACACTGTGAGGCGGGGTTTAGACGCACAGAAACGCAGAGAGGACGGGCAGTGGTGGGGGGTTCAGACACTGTGAGGCGGGGTTTAGACGCACAGAAACGCAGAGAGGACGGGCAGTGGTGGGGAGTTCAGACACTGTGAGGCGGGGTTTAGACGCACAGAAACGCAGAGAGGACGGGCAGTGGTGGGGAGTTCAGACACTGTGAGGCGGGGTTTAGACGCACAGAAACGCAGAGAGGACGGGCAGTGGTGGGGAGTTCAGACACTGCGAGTCTTTCAGAGTCTAAGGGACCAGACAGGCTGATTAAAGAGGGGACTGTGCAGCCCCTCCCCCCAATTATATTAAACATTTCCTTTCCTTAAAGAGAAATCCAAAGATTCTAATGATACATATGGAAATCAGACAGGCTCGATCAGAAAATCACAGATAAGTGGGACGAGCTTACGTCGAGTTCTGATTCTTTGGAGGTACAAACAATTTCAACAACATGAGGTCTTGCACAGACCAAAACTTTAATAAAAATAAATAAAATAAAGGAAAGCACACAAAACCAGGCGGGAAAAGGGTCCCCAGCAGAGGCCAGCAGCAACGATCCCTCACCTTCCAGCGGCTCGTCTGCCTGAAAGGGCGTGTCCACCGCGCTCAGGCTGCTGGTGGAGTTCCCCAGGAGGTCGGGCAGCGAGGAGGACACGGATGCAACAGACGGCTTCCTCCTCCATTTGAGGACGGGCGGAAACTCGTCCGGGACCGGGAACTCGTCCTGCGACCGAGAGAGCAAGGGAGATCAGAGAGATCCGGTATAGGATGAGAAAGAGGAGTCCCACGCAAGGAAGATGAGGAAGGATCTGAAAGCCAGAAGCGGGATCTGATCTCTGATCTACAGAGGAAACGCCATCACCGGCTTGGGACAAACACCAAGAGCAACCCCTAAAAATGCAAGATATCTCATGCAAACCAGACAAGAAAAGCAAAACAAACACACATTTAAATGTTACCACAAACAAATATCTTGGTTATCTGGGCCTGATTTACTAAGACCTTTAGCGTGTGGCAAAACCTTTCAGCACAGGCAAAACCAATAGCATGACACATGATTGGTCACGGTGTTTGGTTTGCCCCAATCATTGGTTTTGTTATTGGTTTTGCGTGTGCTAAAAGCTTTTGCACCCGCTAAACATCTTCGTAAATCAGGCCCACTGTATTATATACATGTATACTGGCCATGTAATCCTTAGCATTCCCCAACCCTGTTTACACAGGCACTTATTAAGACTTAATTTTTCAGTTCACTTCTCTGGTTAAACAAGTATTGATTGTGTTTGCATAGCAACACAGGAAATTAGGTTAAAGGTTCACTCATGTAATAGCTAAGGTTTTTGCATAACAGAATTGCCTTGCTAATATTGTACAACAATAGCATATGTCAAGGATGTAAAATAAATTGTGAATTACATCATATATGAATTATAAAACGGTGAACTATAGAAAAGTTACATGAAGTAACTTTTGGCATTCATTTGGCATTCATTTTGGGACGCTGAAAATTAAATGCTTTTTTAACTTTGAAAAAAATCTAGTATTAGTTCACCCCTTAAGTACCCACTTAGACGACTGTTATGGGTTAACGGAACACTGACATTCCATAACATCCCTACATATAATACAACTACAGAACAAGGGTCAGGTAGTATACTTCAGCATAATTAAACTACTTGAGGGGATATTGTGTTTGTGTAATTTAAAGGTCAGGGCACTTTTTTCATTGGAGACTGCTTCAGTGATGCGAATGAGCTTTTGTAAAGGCATAAAGGAAAGCACAAACAACCCTCGGCAGACCCTGAGCACAGGGTCTGTAGGCACAGCAGCACTCATGTCAGTCAAAGATGCCTTTACAGACTACAAGCCCCAAGAGACACGTGTGCATTATTATCCAATCATCATGCAGTGGGGGGGAGGAGGGGGGATAGGCCAGGGGCGGCCTGTGATATGGGACGACAGTTCAGACCGGGGCCATATGGTGCGTATGCTACTGGCGTCTTCCTTCGCCGACGAGCGTAAGCGACCTTCTACGATCGAGCAATGGCATCGGCGGTCGTGGAGAGAGACACCATCGAGGGAGAAACCCGTCACCCGGCGCGTGGTCACGGTGCGAGCGCGGTTCCTCCGGCGGGTTCCACAGAGCCTACGGCCCGGGCGGCGGGCGCCCGCGCAGGTCCGCGCAAAACAGCAGCAAGTACAGCAAATAAACAGACAGCGCAACACGGCTGTGTCCAGTAATGTTGTGCAATTACTGCTTTACGAGCAGCGGGCGATGTGCGCCAAAGGTCCAGAGTCCAAGGCTTACCAGAGATAAAGAGGCCGGCTCCTCCATCAACTGCTTGAGACTGAGGCTCTTCTTGCCATTGACCTGCAAACGCAGCCAGAAGTCAGGAACAAAGACCCAGGGTTTATCACAGATACTACACACACTGATCAGATATACCTCAGGGCAGCAGAGCAGCATAGTCTGGACTTGGACTTGCAACTCTGAGGTTGTAGGTTCGATTAACTTGGACTTGTAACTCTGAGGTTGCACCCCTGAGAATGGCACTTAAGCCGCTCTGCTTCAGTAAAGACATCCTGCCGTATAAATGAGTCGTACGTAAAGAATGTGAGCTGCGCAAGTCGCTCTGGGGAAGAGCATCCGCCAAGTGCCGAAAATGCAAATGTCACCCGACACATTTGCCTCAACACAGACAATTAAACCTCTTCTGGTTGGAAGCTAAACGAGCCAAATATCAGAACATATTCAGCAGGTCCTAACCCGCATATATCACAATGCAGGAGCCGAGTATCTCTTCAGAGCATATAATACCTGTGGCTATAAGCAGCCACTTCTGCGGATTCCCCACACATAACCTGCAGTACCCAAAACACATTACGGTAAATTACATTAGAATACATTTACTGGAGGTCGCACAGAACAGCCCCTGCGGCCGCCTTTTTCGATCGCCGCCTTCTAATATATGTGTAGCATCTTATGCATAAAAATCTTTTGTGTCTTAACCCTTTTTGATTGGATGAATGATCCTGATGCCAGTGTGAGTGGGTCAAAAGGGACAAGCCCTTACCTGGAGGTGCGTGCAAATCCTCCTCAGGACGTCATACACACTGTCTCGGGAGAGCAACGACACAAACACGTACTGCAGGGCAGCAGGAGGAAACGAGTCAGCGTTTTACACATACATATTAATACGACTTGTACGATAATAATAACAACAATAATTAAGATGTTAAGCGGTTTGTGATAATTCAATTATACCACTTTTATCAATTAATCTAACTGATAAAGTACAGTAGTGCTGCTCTATACCAAGATAAAATTGAGCTAAAGCCAGAATGACATACTAAATACAATTCAAGGAGTATTTTAATTAAAAATGCATCTACTTCTTAAAAATATGTGTAAAGTATTTGGTACGTTCAGTTGTACAAAAATACTTCTGTCTGCAGACACGGCTTTTCTCACGGTTTTTGAAAATCTGGCCTAAATCTGCCCTGCAGTCAAAATTACATTCCATGTGATACACAGCTGAGCTGACGGCCAAACCCTTCTACTCTCACCGCGTGAAAACTATACAACTCAATAAACACATTATTCTCAATGTCAGGCCTGCAGAATATAGATTTTTTTTTAAATAATCTGGCACAGCCATCGAGTTTGTGTTAAATGTTAAAAGTAAAAACATTTAAAAATTGTTCATCTCATTCCACATTTTAGTGTGGCCTTGAAAATAGAGGTTTTCAACACATTATCCACAGAGTAAATAACCTTATCAGCAACATATTATCCGCAGAGTAAATAACCAGATTATCCACATGAGCAAAGAATGCGATAAAAAAAGCAGGTAAAGCTAACTAAAGCAGTGATCGGGGTTCACACACTGCAGGCTAGGCTTGGAAAGCAACCTGCTGGCTGTACTCACCTGAGCCAATACTTATCAACACCTGAAGCTACCATGACAATGACCACATTCAATCAATAGTCTATAGAAACGTCAAGTAAAAATACCAGTTTGGGACGTTTGGGATTGCGTTTTCAAAACTTTACATACATATAAAGGAGATACATTTAGGGAAATTATAACTACCGACATATTTTTTCCTCAAACATGATTTAAATCAGCAAATGGTATGCAGCTCATTTCCCAACAGGTGCGTGATTTAAAATGAGAGGTGAAAGAAACGACAGGCTTTGTGTGAAACAGCTGGGGCAGTGCAAAGACAAAGGGACTCTTTGAGAAAGTCACGCAGTCCAATTCAAACGGGTGTTTGACGCAGTCTTACTGAGTTAACTGGATAACTGAGTTAGCTGGATAACCGATAAAACCCAGAACAGCTGTGTTCCATATTTGGGAGGGTTCCGGCTTTTTACTCAGTGCAGTTATTCAGCTAATTCAGAAATCCCTGCTGTGTTGCATCATCCCCAGTATCCACTGGCATTGACTGAGAGCCACTGTGGCCTGCAGATGTTCCCATCGATGGGGGTCGTACCTTCTGACTGGTTTCCGTAGTGATAGCCAGCCCATTGGGCACCAGGCCTGCCGTTTTGTGCTTCTTCACCAGCCGCACCGAGACGACTGGAATAGCCACCTGCGAGAGGAGGCCGCATAGATTAGTCACTGCCTAGCGGTGTCCCTCCCGCCCGTCCTGAAAATCCAGGAACGTACCCCGAGACTGTGTGGGATTCATCGCTGACCCCCTCCACCTCCACCCCACTCACCCCCCCCCACCTCCACCCCGCTCACCCCCCCACCTCCACCCCGCTCACCCCCCTGCTCACAAACCCCACCAAAGCCAGGCTGCCAGGCTGCCGGGCGGCTAGGACAGAGTCAAAAGGTACAAGCAAACAAAGACGAGAAAAAAAGTGGGAACATATAACAGTCTGGTCGAGCTAAACAGTAAACACATGCGAACGATAGCAAGGGGGTCAGGGTATGGTGAGCTGGACACGCTGCACCAGGGGTGCAAACAGCACTCTGGGACAGGGGCCTCAAACAGCAGAGGCCTACAGTACATTCCTTATCTGCTTAGCAAACACACCAGTGCAGCCCATCTCTGACATCTGCACAGCCATTTACTCGAGCAGGATACATTTCAGATCCCAGCGTAAGGCTTTAGTTAGCGAACGCGTGTAACATTTTCCTTCTCGCTCTTAAACTGTTAAGTTCGGTTTTGAAGGCTGTTGGGACAGGATGTGGTTCTGCGCAGCACCGTGGTGCTCTCAAACATTAAAGGCGTTTGGCCTGTTTAACATTATGTAGAGGAGCAGACATGTACGGACATACGTACGTATACGCAGCACATATGGATTTGTTATTTAAAAACGATCTATTTGAAGCTGTGTAGAACGCGAAATGAAGGCCAACTTCAGCACTGTGGAAGACAGAAAAATCTTTACTTTATCTAATAAAATAAAACCGATCCGCTATCCGCAGTAAACCGGATTTATCTTTTAACAATTCTGTAGATGTGAAAATACGTATACTGCCAAAATTTCAAATACAGCCATGGGCAAAATCAAGTGTGCCTTCAAATGAACCGTTTCAATATTACACAAGGGAGAGAAAGCCAAATGCTTTGAAACGGGGTCTGTGGGTCTCCCATACAATTGGACACTCATTAGTGTATCGCGGACTTCAGCAGAAGATCGAGAGAGAGGCGTCATTAACGGACCCTGACCGGGGCGTCGAACCCTCACCTTAATGTCCTTGCCGAAGAGGTTGGCGTAGAAGCACAGCCAGTTTCTGGAGATGTAGAGCCGGCCTTGAAGGAGAATGTCTCGGAGGAGAGCGCACGAATATACTGAGAAGGGCAGAGAGAGGCAAACACACGCGCAAAGATTACACCGAGGAGAAGCGTTCTGCCGCAGGGCACCGCTTCAAACCGAATGGGGGAATGGTGCAATCAAAACTACAGCGTAACCTAATGAGTTCTAACACCAGCCACCATATGTGACTGCGGCCTGTTTACCGACTCATTTCCACAGGTGACAGGCAGTCAGACAAGCCAGCGTTTAAAAAAAATAATAACTAGCGATAAAAACGTACGAGAAATCCAACTGGCTTAAATTTCCATGCCACAGTATCATTGCAAAATGATAAATGTCAGATTGAGCAGGTTGTGTGAGAATCTGTTACGGTCCTATGGATATTCATATTTTATGTTGTTCATTGAGTAATAAATAGAAAGCTGTATTTGCGTCACTGCCGGGGCACAGACATTAGGCACTGGTTGGATGGGGTTGTAATGTTGCCAGGCAACATTTCACCAGCCCACACACATAAAACATGCCTACACAATATGGAAACTACATCACATAACAATCTCTACGGCAGCAAAAGGTCAGTATATAACCAATGTGAATCCAAGCTCGTTTTTCACCAAGGGCCTGCATCAGCAGGTGATAGGCTATAATTCATAAGCCACGTGCAGAACTACTCAAAGGCACCTGTGCAGGTGCAATGTCTGAAAGTACAGTCCGATGTTGCACCATGTTTTTGATGCATTTGCTATGTATGGGGGGGGGTTCTCACTGAAGGTTTTGACAAATCAGAATAATTACAACTTTATCACTATTTCATGTACATCCCAGCATGTCATTAGTACCTTCATCACATGTTCTTATTCAAATAATTAAAGTATTAATAACAATTTACTGATCTATTCTCCGCCTCAATTCCCTGCTTATCTGTGTGTCGATTATCATTTCTGTTTTTCATTCTTTGAATTAGTATTCATTTTCCTAATTATGTACTGCTTATTATTTTTACTGGTAGAATGCAGAATGCAATACAGCCAATTATGTTAAAGTTTTGAGATGCTGTTCACACAATACAACATCCAAACAATACATCCAAAAACCTGACAGTGGTCTAAAGCCAGTCGCTGAGCATATAATTCAGGCAATTCAGTAAGCAGAGTAGGACATAAATGCCCTTTTAACTTGGTTACATTAATATAATTATCATACATTCACCTGATCAGTCATTCTCAAGACTCGCAAATACTGTGACCTAAAATATATTTTAAAATGATTTTTAAAAATGTAACTAAATCAGCGTAAAAACCCCTCAGCGCCCGAGTACCCCTCACCTTTCATTAGAATCTCCTCCTTGGGCACGGTCTGGAACAGCTTGTGGTACTGAGAGTTGTACTTGCTGACCGTCTGTCCGGAGGAAGAGGGGACAGACATGAGCAGAGCCACAGAACAGTACTGCACCCCTGCCCTGTCGCTTAAGGGGCTAGAGCTCTGCGCGAGCCCCATCATGCCGACCCCCCCCACCCCCCCATAAAAAACCGCATGTGGCACAGACTCCCCCCGCTGTGCTAATAAGACGCCTAGCAGAGCAAACTCCCACCTCTCTGAGCTGCGCTGGAAAAAAACACAAAGCTCTTGCACAGCCTCAGCGACCCCCCGCCCCCGCCGTGGTTTGCGCCTACGCCAGGCTTTCTGGGAAGCGACTGTGCGGCATGTCTCTCACCCTCTGCAGCCCGCAGCTCTCACATTAAAATCATACCTCGCATGGGACTCGCATAAGACGGGCACTTTCTGTTAATGTTTAACCGTCATGTTGCGCAAACGGACCTCTTGTCGGTGAAATGCACTGAAATGATGTTTATAGAATTTCAAAAAGAACTTCCTGGATATGCATTTGTGTTTTTTTTGTAACCCCTTGTCAAGATTGCACCAGTATACATTATCACGTAGCTCAAGGTTAGGAAATTGGCCTGGTCGCTTTCGGGTGATGGAAAATGTGGTGCGTCACACTAACATGCTAACTGAAGGTAAATCCTCTGACCTCGGCAACTTTAGAGATTAATATCTTCCATTGTGAGTCACTGGTTTGTATTTGAAAGCACTTCTGCTAAGATGTTCATCAATTCCTGAATATCTGACATGAGTCGTGACTGAACGCTGGGTATAGAGTACTCAAGTGACTACGTCACACTGGTTTCGGAAGTAAATTCCCCATTCATTTAGAGCGTAGACATTAACTAAAGCTTACTTTTAAACCATTTCTACTGATTATGTCTTACCGTCAATTTCCCGGATTGTTCAATATAACGCCTGTTCGCAAACTATGTCGTTTTTCTGGACCAGCTTCGCATATATTTAACATTTTAGTATTTTGTTTGTGAACATACCAGCGCTGGCACTGTTTAAAAACTCCACGTCCCATAATTATCTCCGAACGAGCAGCCTTGTCTCCAAACGTTGTCATATAACGTTAGCCAGCAGTTGCACACAGCTCCGTTTTTAAACACTTTTTTCTAACGTTAGCTAGCTAGCTTGAATGACTAAAAGCTAGAATTGCTTCATGTGGTTAACCGTAGCATAGTTTCTGACCTTGTCGGGCGGGCTTCTCAACTTAGCAAGCTACGGTAGCTCGTTTGAAGCGGCAGCAAAAAATGTCCATACAGACGAGATGATATCTTATTGGTCGAGGACCACCCGTGCATTGCAGTATTGGATATGTAGTCCGTTAGAGTGGACAGCAAGTCGAACTACAATCATTAATGCACTACTTTAAAAAATAAAAATGGAAACATGCTATATATGGTCTATATTCTTGTACCACACAGGCTAATCCAGGAACGTTTCGGCTCATTCTATGAATCAGATTTTTAAAAAATAGTCCTATAGTCTCCGAAGCCCATTCTATCTTCCATAGGGAATTTACTTCAGAAACCAGACTCCGCCCACGACTGACATACTCACTTGAGTACTCTATTATTCCGAGGAGTCAATCCAGTAACACAGTTTCAGGATTACAACCATTTGATACATCACACTAAATTCTCTACAGAGGAGATCTGGACAAGGTTGCAGGAGGAATATTTGAGGATGGGATCCCTGTACCTGCAAACCTGCCCCACACCTCCAATGCTTTAGAGGGAGAAATAGAGCAGAAGTACTTACTGATCCGCGGTAGCATTTCTTCACATCCTCGTACGAGAGGTCGTCGATAAGCTGGACCCTGTCAAGCACATGCCAGGTGGTTAGAACGATACATGGCCAAGACACCTGTTTATAGACACCTGGAAAGAATCTGCCGCAATTACATGTCACAACAGGCAGGCACACTCTTTTAAAGATGAATTTGGGAAAATATTCATGCAGTGTCTGTATGAGTCGCAATTTCTCCAGCAGTGTCACGCCGCACGCACAAACGCACGCACAAACGCACGCACGCACCTGAAACCGCACAGGCCTCAAGGGTGGATGCGGAATTTTAAAGGACTGCCTACGCAAATTTTGGGCAAATTTCCAACAGGAGGTGGAAAGAAACATTTGTGTCCAT
Organism: Ilyophis sp. 1 JC-2022; assembly: GCA_022702515.1. NCBI lineage: Eukaryota > Metazoa > Chordata > Actinopteri > Anguilliformes > Synaphobranchidae > Ilyophis > Ilyophis sp. 1 JC-2022. Next base: position 14,390,758 of record CM040399.1, on the reverse strand, counting down.
TTGCATGCCACAGGCCTTTACCTCCTGAAGCCCTAGGGGCTCTGGGAAAGGGCACATTATTACGACCTCAGTTTTCGACACTGCCTCAGCTCACACGCGTGCGAGAGCACTGCAACGTTAACGTTAATTCTATTTAAGAATATGGCTCGGTGCTATAACGTTTGAAGACAAATGAAAATTGAGTATTTTTATTTTTGTATATAGTGTGCTGAAGTGAATCAGGTGTAGAGCTGGCCGAGGTAAACACACTGAGTATCCTCACACAGGTAAACACACCGAGTATCCTCACACAGGTAAACACACTGAGTATCCTCACACAGGTAAACACACCGAGTATCCTCACACAGGTAAACACACTGAGTATCCTCACACAGGTAAACACACCGAGTATCCTCACACAGGTAAACACACCGAGTATCCTCACACAGGTAAACACACTGAGTATCCTCACACAGGTAAACACACTGAGTATCCTCACACAGGTAAACACACCGAGTATCCTCACACAGGTAAACACACTGAGTATCCTCACACAGGTAAACACACTGAGTATCCTCACACAGGTAAACACACTGAGTATCCTCACACAGGTAAACACACTGAGTATCCTCACACAGGTAAACACACTGAGTATCCTCACACAGGTAAACACACCGAGTATCCTCACACAGGTAAATACACTGAGTATCCTCACACACACGTAATAGCCTCCTCAATAGCTAGTACACCCGTGGCAATGCTGTAGAGCTACAGTATACAGGTGCAGCTCAAAAAATTAGAATATTGTGAAAAAGTTCAATATTTTTTGTCACTCATTTCAGAAAGTGAAACTCATATATTATATAGATTCATTACACATAGTGAAATATTTCAAGCCTTTATTTCTTGTAATTTTGATGATTATGGCTTACAGCTAATGAAAACCCAAATTCAGTCTCAGAAAATTAGAATATTTTGCTTTAACATATTTTTAAAGTATCATATTTAATATTTGGTCGCATATCCTTTGCATGCTGTTATTTCCTGAAGTCTGTGACCAATCAACATCAAAAGCGATACTATAACCTCTCTGCATTTGAACTGATCTCTATGAGAATTGGGGGGTAAGACTAGATTCAGCTGTAAATTACGCTGGTACAGTATGGAACACATGACTGGCGAAATGGCTGTACGTCATCAAGGGTCTAAGGTATCAAACGAGCCCCAAACCATCACTCTGCGGCCAGATATGGAGTAGATGTGGATGGATCCCTTTAAGGGTTGTTTCTCCTGACTTTTTTCCCCATAGAGTTCTATAGGAAAATGAGTCGGGAGAAATAACCCTTGCAGTGATCCATCCACATCTACTCCATATCTGGCAACAGAGTGATGGTTTGGGGCTTGTTCGATAGCTCAGACCCTTGATGACTTACAGCCATGTGTTCCATACTGTACCAGTGTAATTTACAGCTGAATCTAGTCTCACCCCCAAATTCCCATAGAGATCAGTTCAAATGTAGAGAGGTTATAGTATCGCTTGTAACAGTACCTGAAAATAAGATATCGAGAGTCTTTTGATGTTGATTGGTCACAGATTTCAGAAAGTAACAGCATGCAAAGAATATGCGACCAAATATTAAATATGATACTTTAAAAATATGTTAAAGCTAAATATTCTAATTTTCTGAGACACTGAATTTTGGCTTTCATTAGCTGTAAGCCATAATCATCAAAATTACAAGAAATAAAGGCTTGAAATATTTCACTCTATGTGTAATGAATCTATATAATATATGAGTTTCACTTTCTGAAATGAGTGACAAAAAATATTGAACTTTTTCACGATATTCTAATTTTTTGAGCTGCACCTGTAAATGCAAGACTACCAGCAGCATACACTGGCGAAGGCAATACGCCGAGACATTTTTTATCTTTTCGCCTCATCTTAACAAAAACGACAAGCATGGGTCTTTTCTGAATGCAATTCATCATATATACACATCGGTTTTTAACAGAAAGGGCTACAGTAAGTGTGCAATTTCTATTTTCCATTTCGATTGAAACTCCATCTGCACCTTTATCTCTCCACCCACAGGCTTCATTACACCGGCAAACAGAGTGAGACTGTCTGACGAAGCCTGAGGCTCGGAGGCCTGCGAAGGCGCGCAGCGGTGTACGGTTCAAAATGAAAACAAGAGACAAAAGACACGCGTGGAATCAGGTCGGCTCATCTGGGGTGACACTCAATCAGAGCTGCGCATTGCTTGTGCACATTTAAATTTGGTGGAAAGTTGCCCCCAAAATTTTGTTTCACAAATTTCACAAAACAGTGTGAAGAGACCGTGAAGGTGCAGTGCTTGCACAGAAGGCTGCTATCCTCCCAAGAATGAAACGTCCACTGCTCTTGTTCAGAAATTAATACAGAGGAACATCAATGGGGAGACTTTCTAGGGAACCATTCTTGATTCTGCCAAAGAGCAGCACACGTAAGTCGAGGGGTGGAGGCTGGTCCTAGCTGGGCGGTGGTGTAGCATAATGGTTAAGGAACTGGCCTCGTAACCTAAAGGCTGCAGGTTTGATTCCCAGGTAGGACACTGCCGTTGGACCCTTGAGAAGTACTTAACCTGCGTCGTTTCAGTATATATCCAGCTGTAGAAATAGATACTATGAAATACAAAAGCTGGAAAAGAGCATCTGCTGTAATGTAATGCTACTGAGTTTGAGATTCAATTGGGTGTGCCAATCTGGCAACCAATGACCAATGATCAGAGAATGACCAATGACCCGGATGTTCCGAGAATGGCCTTCTAACCTGAATGGGGTTTGTGAACCATTGTTTTGAATACTGTCACCCAGTGCAAAAGGGAGAGAACAGTGGAACAGTAATGCAGGTGGAAGAACCGTGGCTCAACTCCACATCCGTTAGCCGCTGAGCCATTGATGCTAATCAACGGTGCAAAAATGCGAGAAACACAAAATTAGAAGGTTTTTAAAATTATTATTATCTCACAAAATCAAACAAGTGAACGGTGGTGCATTTATGTCACACTCATAGACTGTATTAAAATATGGACAAAGACACTGTGACGTCACCCATTGCCTTCCCACGACCTCGTAAAAACCGAATTGAGTCTCTGGAAGTCTTTTTCGCCGCCGGTTTGTACAAACTGCGTCTGCTCCGTGGAGCTGAAGAGGACTCAACCTGTCCCTCTGATTGGTCCTGAACAAATGTTAATACCCTGTCCAAACGACACAATATTTAAAAAAAAAAAAGCACATGCAGAGGCATTAGATGAAGGAAAGGCACCTATTAAAATAAAAACATTTTGTGTAAAAAATTATTTTGACCACATTGCTGCCATTGACTTACATGGTGAAAGACCTATACTGGAGCCAACCCCAGTGGCGCTAGTGAGCAACGGCACAATTGCCGCTCCCAGCCCAACCAGGAAGTGAGCTTCAAAACGAAAATTCTTCAATCCCCACCTCCCCACCTCCACTACCCCACTACAACTCCTCTACTACCCGGAAGTATGCAAAACTGGCATGTTCAGTATACAACGTACCTGACATTGCGGTTTGCGTCGAGACATTAATTAATATGTAACCATTAATACGTGATTAAGATGTAATCAGAAATATTAGATTAAAACACAAAGATCCGTTTCCAGAGAGTGGTAGTGGAAGAGGAAAGTTTGCATTTTTCGACTATTGGGACGCACCCCTGCCCGTGTCCGAATACGACCCCTACATCCTTTTGTGGGCGCATATTTGAGTCAAATTTGTCAAAAAATCTTTTGTGTGGGTGACTTTTTCTCACAAATGGGGGCGCTTAAAATACCAGGATGAACCCCTTATTTCCGGGGTTTTGTTTGTGGGAATTCAGGAGCACACTCATCTGCAGAACGGTGCACTCATCCGACAATTTCAGTAAGTAACCCGGAAGTAAAAGCGTAAAAGACAGTGTATATGGAATAAGATATTATATATTACAAAATATTTTTATTTTTGTTAATTCTATCTTCATTCATAATCTACACTTTGTAACAATTGTCATATGTTAACTGATTGATATTCTCAATAAATATTTTATATTTTAAATAAAAATAAATATTACGAACTACTTTCTCACAGCAAAGACATGTATCCAGGGTGACAAACGGCTTAAACTGTTCCCTTTTAAGATGGCTATGCTTAAAATGTTGGAAGGTTGTTTTTGAAGAGAAGCACTTTAAGCAAAAGTCTTTGCTCAAGGGAACAGCTGCCCGTGTCTGTCACTTCACCATGACGTAATTACGGATCAATGATCTCATTTTCACTGATCCTTTCCTGTAAAATTGTATCGTACTTATCTCCTTCTGCGGGACAGAGCTACCATACCCTAAATAGCCCCTCCATCCCGCCCCAACCTGATAGGACACCCTAGACCCAAGCGCAGTCAGCACAGACCCCACCCGGCAGAGGACCAGGAGAGGGGGCGGAGTCTCTTCCGCCAGAGCGGACGTATCAGTTTCCTTCACCTTTCCTCTGCAGCCAAGCCGCCCGCCACCCCCGGGACACCCACCTGAAAGCGCAGGCATGTGCTCAACAAGGCCCTCCTGAAGCTGTGCGGTTTCATATTTCACCAAGCACAAGCTGCCATGAGAGACCTACAGACCTAACAACCTAACATTAGATCAAGAAATCAATGGCACTTCACTGCCTTCCCACCCATCAAACACACAGCCTTAGGGGAGAAGCCGAGCAAATGTACATGTTTTGCACACATTTCCATGACAGATCGGATTGGATGAGCAACACTATGGAGGCGACTCCAGCACACCGTGCATCTGTAACTCAATGGTTAAAGGTTTAGTCTCACACATCATTATTTTTTCTTCTTCTCAGCAATCTGTTCCCACAAACAATTCATAGACTGCATCTAAATCCTTGTTTGATATTTCAGCGTGTGATATTTGAGCAAGATAGAAAATGATAAAGTGCGATGATAAATGTCAACATTTTACCTTTTAGTTAACGCAAACATGTCACCATGACAATATGATGTAGCAACACAACATCATATAGCACTAATATGAGCACTAATATAATGCAAATATAGATTTTCATCACTCTTCTAGCTATGATAGGATACGAGACTGGAAACTAGAGTACAGGGACTGTGAGTCCCCCCAAAGCTACTGAATACTGACACTCTGCATGTGAGAGGGGGAGTGTGTGTTGGTATGTGTGTCTGTGTGTGTGTGTGTGTGTGTGCGCGCGCATGTGTCTACGAGAAGACAAAGGCCTGTCTATGATCATGTGAATGTAACAGTATTGTGTGTGATTATACACAATATATATGTGTGTGTACACACACACACTCAGTAGCCACTTTATTATGTGCACCAGCTCGTTAACTCAAATGGCCTGCTCCTCCAAACAGCGAATCATGTGGCTGCAACTCAATATAAAAAGCATGCAGACATGGTGAGGAGGTTTAGTTGTTGTTCGACCAAACATTAGAATGGGAAAGACGCGTGATCTAAGCGGCTCTGACTGTGGCGTGAATGTTGGTGCCAGACTTGCGGGTTTCAGTATCTCAGAAACAGCTGCCCTCCTGGGATTTTCACCAGCCTCTAGAGTTTACAGAGAATGGCGCGATAAACTAAAAATACCCAGTGAGCGGCAGCTCTGTGTGTGGGTGCGTGCGTGCGTGAGCGTGTGCGTGCATTCACCTGCATCGTGTGCAGCATGCACAGTGTGACCGCGCTGTTCTCTCCAGAGGCCTGGGCTTGTTGACACACAGGGTAGTGCTCTATCACTTTACCAGGAACCTGTATAGAACTGAGCTGATAATTGAACCTCTGCGGATCACAGTGCTGAAGCAGGTCTCTCTAATCCAAACACACCAGTGCTATATCCCTACACCCACGCTATTACACTGCAACACCCATCAGCTTCTTATTTGCTTCTCATTTGGTGTGCAGAGATTGCTCTCATGTACTAAACTGAGCATGTTCTGGGGTTTTAAAGAAAAAGGCTTTTTCAACTTGGCAAATGTCCAACAAATCTTAAAATTTTAAAACTCTTGAGACTACGTATGAAACTATATACGATATTAAACCATGTGGAATGAGTTTTGAAGCCAGTTCAAAGATGCAGAAACCTCAAGACTTCATGAAGCACAGAGTACACCATTAGCAAACAGCATGAAGCTCAAGAGGTTTAAACAGAGGAGTCTATATTTAAGAAATGAAGAGAGGGCAGGAAGAGGTCAGGAACAGTTCCCCTCGTGAGAGTGCGCTCAAAGACTCTTATATTATCTCTTTCATGGTCTGACGTAGTCAATTCCTGTCGGCGTATAAAGCGGGGGTCGGATGGAGCCCAGCCAGGTCATGGTAACTGACCCGTGGGAGCTAGCGACTGCTCTCATCGCCTCAGTCACACGAGTAGAGATGCGGGGAATGCTTTGGGAAATAGGGTCCCATGTGGATCGCCAACATGAGCCTGGTGTTTGGTAGGAGCATCTCTGCTCAACAGAGGCAATCACTGCACCGTACCACACAAAATCATAATCTGCGCCACACCCTCACTATGGACCCCTGCTTAAGTCACACTCACTATGGACCCCTGCTTAAGTCACACTCACTATGGACCCCTGCTTAAGTCACACTCACTATGGACCCCTGCTTAAGTCACACTCACTATGGACCCCTGCTTAAGTCACACTCACTATGGACCCCTGCTTAAGTCACACTCACTATGGACCCCTGCTTAAGTCACACTCACTATGGACCCCTGCTTAAGTCACACTCACTATGGACCCCTGCTTAAGTCACACTCACTCTGGACCCCTGCTTAAGTCACACTCACTACGGACTCCTGCTTAAGTCACACTCACTATGGACCCCTGCTTAAGTCACACTCACTCTGGACCCCTGCTTAAGTCACACTCACTATGGACCCCTGCTTAAGTCACACTCACTATGGACCCCTGCTTAAGTCACACTCACTATGGACCCCTGCTTAAGTCACACTCACTATGGACCCCTGCTTAAGTCACACTCACTCTGGACCCCTGCTTAAGTCACACTCACTATGGACCCCTGCTTAAGTCACACTCACTATGGACCCCTGCTTAAGTCACACTCACTATGGACCCCTGCTTAAGTCACACTCACTATGGACCCCTGCTTAAGTCACACTCACTATGGACCCCTGCTTAAGTCACACTCACTATGGACCCCTGCTTAAGTCACACTCACTCTGGACCCCTGCTTAAGTCACACTCACTACGGACTCCTGCTTAAGTCACACTCACTATGGACCCCTGCTTAAGTCACACTCACTCTGGACCCCTGCTTAAGTCACACTCACTATGGACCCCTGCTTAAGTCACACTCACTATGGACCCCTGCTTAAGTCACACTCACTATGGACCCCTGCTTAAGTCACACTCACTATGGACCCCTGCTTAAGTCACACTCACTCTGGACCCCTGCTTAAGTCACACTCACTATGGACCCCTGCTTAAGTCACACTCACTATGGACCCCTGCTTAAGTCACACTCACTATGGACCCCTGCTTAAGTCACACTCACTCTGGACCCCTGCTTAAGTCACACTCACTACGGACTCCTGCTTAAGTCACACTCACTATAGACCCCTGCTTAAGTCACACTCACTCTGGACCCCTGCTTAAGTCACACTCACTATGGACCCCTGCTTAAGTCACACTCGCTGCTTACTCCAAACATAGGCCGACTGTATCCTGATGAAGTCCCCACAGCGCACCAGCTCCGACATGCTATATTTTTGTCGCCGAACACTGGCGATGGCATGTCCCGTGGCAGCGACACGGGACAGCACGGCGGCGTGCTCATTAACGGAGCAGAGGAACATCGTTATGCCAAGCACCGCTGACGACCGTTAGCGCAAACAAACCCTCCGATGACTCGAGAGGGCCTCAACAAATGAGTCCAATTACGAAAAAACAAAGCTCCCTGTTGTTAAGAGAACTTAGTGCAGCAGACGGAGGGCACACAGTACGTGCACTTAGTCACCTTCTCACAGCGACCAGAACTATAACTGTCCACGACGTTAGCAAGCGGAGTTTATTTTGGGCTTCTGACAGCCGAGCATCTCCCACGATAAGGTGGCCTTCTCCTCTGACTGTCAGCTGCTCACACAAACAGCTTTGCTGAGGTCCCCTGGTGCTGGCTGCTCAGCTAATTGAAAAACACAGGAACTCTGTAGGGACGACCAACCTGCATCACTCTCTATTATTAAACTTGTCTTAATTATGTGAGAGGAAAAAGTGCAGGAACACTTGTTGCTTGCTCCCCTCTAAAAATGTAAAGACATTAAAAAAAAGTAAGTCTTTTAAGACTCAGAAAGCGTGACCACAACATTGTTCCTTAATATCAAGGCACTCCTTTCTATGAAAATGCAATAAGTTAAGTAAAGTAAAGTTAAGTTAAGTTTAAATATTTTATTCAAAAATGGTTACCACAAGAGATGGGCAGCATGAAACAAACCATTGAAAGGGTTTTAAATCATCTGGAGCAACACACTGATCCACATCTCATCACTCTCTAGTGACCCCTACTGGTTTATCGGGTGGCTGTGTTCTGCTTGCTCAAGCTGGACATGAACAGTCTTCCTTTGACTCATGTCTGTGCCGTAGACTGGAGAAAAAATATGTACAAAGTGACTGTGACGTCACCCATTGACTTGCCATGGGCTTGTGAAAAGTGTTTTGAAGCCGCGGAACTGCTGCTACGTTGTACAAAAATTGGAGCCAGAGACTGTGCAGTTGGGAGCAGGGGGACCCTTATGTGGTTATTAAGTCCAGTCCGGTCAGGGCTGACCACGCGCATGAGAGACTAGTGACTAGGAAGTGCTGCAAACTGTCCTATTGAAACTATATGTTCTTGTGGGGAAAAACTTTTGACCGCATTGGTACCATTGACTTACACTGAAACGCGTGTCTGAAAAACCTATATTGGAGCCAACCACACTGGCGCCAGAGAGCAACGCTCTCAACAAGACCAGGAAGTGAACTTGGCCCCAACGAGTCTTTCACAACAACGAAGCCCTTGGCCCCTTGGGTCTGTGCAAGCTTGTGGCTTGTGGGCTGTAGTGTGAAAAGACACACCTGGGGACATCATGTGCCTCCAGAACAGTGCGTGCTTGTCACGCTCCCCACACTGGCAGCACGAGCACCCTGTATACAATCAGGAGAAAAAATCAGTCCAGATCGTTTGCTTCCGTGCTCATGAACCACGTGAAAGTACATTGCTATTTTATTTGTATTGAAAGTGAGTGCAGCGAAGGCAGCACCTCGCTGAGTGGATAATAGCATTAGCATTAGCAAACAGCACGCACACGCACAGAACTGAACGAGCCCAGCTTTTGCTCTTTTGATTGGTGTGCAATGCTGTCACTTAGCGAATGAGAGCACACCCCTCTGATCTAACGATATCCTGATGGAGGGGGGATTCTCCCTGATAGTGCTTTGCTCTCTCAGAAATAGCTTCATTAAGCCTACAATTCAAATTCTTTAAATTACATCTTAGGTATTTTTGTTCAATACTGTCATTTATTTGTATACAGTATCAAGTGTATATATATACAGTACACAAATTTGTGTTTATGTGTATAAAAATGGGCCAGCTGATTTATTTATATACACTTGTCCCTAGCATCACATTGATGCGATACCAATTGTGAGGGTAATAAAAAATAAGGTTACACAGGGGCTGTTGCACTCAAATGTAAGTATCATGGGGTCACCTACAGCACTCACCGATTTTCCCACATAGTCCACATCTACAATGCAGAGAAGGAAACGAGAGAGAGCAGATTAGAAGGGTTGCAATACATTTACTTTCTTCAGCTCCCAGCCCCAAAATTAGTAGCAATTGTATAATACGGTTACACAGGCCACAGGCTACAAAACGCAGGCTAAAAAAAGCCAAATCAGCAACAACCGCCATCTTTAGCGTTAGCTACAAAATGCTGTTTATCAACAGCCAATATCTGTGCCACTGGCGGTTTTGAAAAGGTTGAACTGACAATCATCTACAAATGTAGTGACACTGACACTGAAAGTTTAGGAGAAAATTCATGTGCGTGTTGTTAACAAAACAAACAAAAACAAAAAAAACGTGACCTACATTTTCAGACTTGTGGTGAAAATATTTAGACATCTGTCTAAATCTGGCACAGGGCCATAGTCCTGCTGGCTCATGTGGTTCTGTGGCCTATGACAGAGCCTCTTTTATGATTCAGCATTGCGCCAATCCCAGGCAGAACATTGCAAATAAGTCTGAACAAGAATTCAGCACGAGCACAGAGGACGCTGCACAGTTCTTCATGAGAATCAGTGCAAGCTTGTGAAAAAGATTCCTGCATTCTGTGGGACATTTTTCTTTCTTGCAAGCGAAAAGGGAGGCGGGATCAGAGAGTCCGCTTCCTGTAATAAAACACTCTCACATCCAGGAATGCGAGCGGACAAAAGCTCTTGCCGTTTGTGAGCAGTGGCAGAAGCCAGGTTTGGAGTTTCTGGCTAATGAGCTCAGCTTTGGCTCTCGCTGGCAGAAAAACTGCCAGATTTAATAATGTATGACATTTCTAAACACTGTAGCACTGTTTCTTTGTATTATTCACGTTCATTTGCATATCGAGATCATTTCCTTATCCCGTAGTAACAGAACTGAATGAACGTTAATTCCGGATATTCTGTTCACGGGTTAGATGGACGTGTCCCATGGCAAAATGCTCAGGCTCCTCGTGTTGCACAGTTCTCTAAATAAACTGAGGACGAATTATATATTTCCCGCTATTGAAATAAAACCTGTCTCTAGGCTAACCTGCACAAGTCCTTGTTTCAGAGGTAGAAGCTGCCAAAGACGCAGTTGTAAAGGCCTGTCAGTGGCTCTTTCACTGAGGCAACATGCCTGGTTCTGCCAAACGGAGGTCATTTCAGGTTGGTGTCAGTGAGAGTGAGAAAGAGAGAGCGACAGAGAGAGAAAGAGAGAGAGAAAGATGGGACACAGTTGGAGGTCTATCTGCTTTGAGCCCATTTCAGCTCATTGTCTTGCCAATTGGCACTTTTTAAGCCGTCCTGACAGCAGAAGAATCCCCTTGGCTTTCTTGCGAAAATGAATCTAAGTGAAAAATGAAGTCATGGTAAATAAAAATGAAATCCATTCAGTCATTTCAGGGCTGTAAAATGTATGAAAAAGAGACAAGAATAATAACGCAAAGTGATAAAGCGCACGGCCTATATCTGCCAGGGCCAACAATCATATGCAGTTGCCGTAGAAAATGAATTCCAAGGTCGTGGCGTGTCTCAGTTACCTCAGTCAGAGCATCACGGCTATGGCTCCACCCATTCCTTTAAAAACCTTCAGCTGGGAGCAAAGTGAAACCTTTTTTCCCCTCAGCGTTGCATATCGAGCTCGGGACAATGCACTTCATGAAAAGCCAAAGTCACAATGCCCTAAGAAAACAGCGCTGTGCGCCTCACGCTAAGCTTCTTTAGCTGTGTGTGAACGTGCGTTTCTGCAGCGTTGCGCAGGTTCCCATTGTGTTCAGTAATTCTCAGTCTGACTGCGCAAAGGGAGGGAGACTATCAGAGGAGCCGTTATAGCACACATCAGGTATCAGCTTGTAATGAACAGCAGGAGAAAAGAATGTAGTAGTCGCCTTTCTGCCACTTTCTTATTTGCTCAAAATAGAACAAATTTGAAAGTCATATGTGAAATAGTGTGTGCATTGGTCATAGAACTGCAGTTTAATATACTTATTCTTTTATTTTTTTTAAGATACATTTTATTGATTCCTTGACAAATGCAGTTATTTCTAAAGTCATGTCCATCAGAAATCAGATATGCTGTTTTGTTTGGGAAGAGAGACTAATAATTCTAAGGGAGTGGATAATTCTACACTCTCTGGACTTTATTTCTCTGGGCTCCTGCGCTTTTATTAAAAGATGGCGTCTCATATACAGAAGGCCGCTATATTCAGAACTCAGCTGAGAAACATCCCTCCCACATTCTTTCCAGAAAGTTCATAAAACCGTCTTCTCTGAGGCTGCTGCTAGAGGGATTTCGATGTTCATTTGGAACATACTGAACAACTTGTTCTCAGAGAAACTGGATGGAGAAAAAACAGTGGCAAACTATGAAGATTCTAAATAAAAATATATTATTCATTTATTAAATTATTAAATTATTCTCTTCTTTTTTAAGCTGCTGTATTTTTCATCAGAAGACAGCTCTCACAATACCTTTTGTGTCTGCATAAAGTAAAGCGCTAAACTGTTGACAGCTTATTTTTGTGTGTGTGAGTTAACTTGTGGGACACTGACACAGTGTGCTGCAGGACACAGAGCCTGAAGTCTTCTGCAGGGTATGTGGGTCTGTAGTCTTGCGCAGGGTATGTGGGTCTGTAGTCTTGCGCAGGGTATGTGGGCCTGAAGTCTTGTGCAGGGTATGTGGGTCTGTAGTCTTGCGCAGGGTATGCGGGTCTGTAGTCTTGCGCAGGGTATGTGGGTCTGTAGTCTTGTGCAGGGTATGTGGGTCTGTAGTCTTGTGCAGGGTATGTGGGTCTGGAGTCTTGCGCAGGGTATGTGGGTCTGTAGTCTTGCGCAGGGTATGCGGGTCTGTAGTCTTGCGCAGGGTATGCGGGTCTGTAGTCTTGCGCAGGGTATGCGGGTCTGTAGTCTTGCGCAGGGTATGCGGGTCTGTAGTCTTGCGCAGGGTATGCGGGTCTGTAGTCTTGTGCAGGGTATGTGGGTCTGGAGTCTTGCGCAGGGTATGTGGGTCTGGAGTCTTGCGCAGGGTATGCGGGTCTGTAGTCTTGCGCAGGGTATGCGGGTCTGTAGTCTTGCGCAGGGTATGTGGGTCTGGAGTCTTGCGCAGGGTATGTGGGTCTGGAGTCTTGCGCAGGGTATGTGGGTCTGGAGTCTTGCGCAGGGTATGCGGGTCTGGAGTCTTGCGCAGGGTATATGGGTCTGTAGTCTTGCGCAGGGTATGCGGGTCTGTAGTCTTGCGCAGGGTATGCGGGTCTGTAGTCTTGCGCAGGGTATGCGGGTCTGTAGTCTTGCGCAGGGTATGTGGGTCTGGAGTCTTGCGCAGGGTATGTGGGTCTGGAGTCTTGCGCAGGGTATGCGGGTCTGGAGTCTTGCGCAGGGTATATGGGTCTGTAGTCTTGCGCAGGGTATGTGGGTCTGGAGTCTTGCGCAGGGTATGCGGGTCTGGAGTCTTGCGCAGGGTATGCGGGTCTGTAGTCTTGCGCAGGGTATGCGGGTCTGTAGTCTTGCGCAGGGTATGCGGGTCTGTAGTCTTGCGCAGGGTATGTGGGTCTGGAGTCTTGCGCAGGGTATGCGGGTCTGTAGTCTTGTGCAGGGTATGCGGGTCTGGAGTCTTGCGCAGGGTATGCGGGTCTGTAGTCTTGCGCAGGGTATGCGGGTCTGTAGTCTTGTGCAGGGTATATGGGTCTGGCCATGCCATGCAGTGCCTTACCTGAACTGCGGGGGGCAGTGTGAGTCATCCTCCTTGGCAGGATCTGCCAGGTCCTGGGGAGTCAGGAGGGTGACATCCTCGCCCTGCTCCTGGTGCTCCGTCATCGTCTTTGGCCTGAGAAACAGACATATGCAACAGTCACAAAAGCGCTGCCTGGTTACGCACGCACACAGACACACACGCACACATTAACACACACACACACACACACACGCGCGCACACGCAAACACACTCAGGCACCTCCTCTGTTGGGAGCAGGCTGTTGCTGACATGTTCCAGGTCACAATTAAGGGTGTGACAAACAGGTCTATTTTTAAACAGAGGCAGCACAGACCAGACAGGCCAATTCCACAGAAATCTTAGATCCTTCTTGTTTTTTGTGGCCCGGTTTGCCCTCTATTTTTCCCTTCGAGGGGCTTAAATAAGCTTCAGTGCGCTGAGAAATAAAGCTAGCCCAGTCACAGGAGGGAGTGAGCAGACTTTATATAGACTTTTATAAAAAGCACACTGCTCTGCTCTGTTCCTGAGGCAGCCTGTTGTTTTTCATTTGAATAGTAACTTCCAGCTCACAGGATGGGGGGGTTACATAAACGCAACACAACCACACGCAATTCTATAAAGATCTGCTGAAAGGGTTGGGGACCCTGAAATTTCAGAAAACAGAAATCACCTTTATTTGCACATGGCAACCAATGAACTTGTGTTATTGCTAATGGGGCCAGTGGGCACTGGGCAGAAGCTTACGATAATAACTATGATCACAGTACATAAGTTAGGCAGGGAAGTACACAGCGGGTCCAAAAATCTCTAGGCCTATCGGGGAAACAAGGCCAGAGAGTAAAGTACAAGGCCGACTGTAGACCCAGTGATGCAGAGTTCCTCACTTTAAGGCTGCAGGGGACAAATAAACATCTAGCAGCCAGGGACTAAAACAGCCATGACTGTTCATGAGTTCCACAGAGGGAGGGTGCTGGAGTACTGTGTGTGTGTGTGTGTGTGTGTGTGTGTGTGTGTGTGTGGGTGTGTGTGCGCGTGTGGGTGTGTGTGCGCGCTTGTGTGTGTGTGCGCGCTTGTGTGTGCGTGTGTGCGTGTGTGCGTGTGTGTGTGTGCGTTACGTCCCAGGTCTCTGCCTGGTGTCCTAGTGGCAGGTATTTGGTCTTGTGTATCTTTTTGTGTTTGATTTCAAGATTGGCAGCACCTTGGCAGCATTTTTAATCCTTGATAAGGAGATCCGTGTTGGCCGAGAGAGAAGCTCATTCTGCGGCAACCACCGGGCTTCTGCGGTGTATTTCTGTGGTTTTGACCTTTTTGTTAAAATAATTAATTTCTTAACAAATAAATCTATTTTTGTAAACTGCTGGTTTTCGCTCTTTAAGATCACACTGAAAAAACCAGAACAGTGCGCGTGTGTGTGCGTTTAGGGAGAAACGTAGAGAGAAGTTAAGGGACACATTGCTTTAGGACTGAGCAGATTATGTTTTGTCTAAAATACTTCCTGCAAATCCCTTTCTGGTTACACAACAAAGACCGGACAGCAGTTCTGGCCTGTATGTGGGACCCATGTGTGAGCAGGACAGCAATATTTATCATAAAAATAAGTACACAACTACACACACACACACACATATATGTATGTGTGTATATGACTATGTCGACCTACAGTAAGCACTTTGATTTATTGGACAGTGACACATTTTTTGTTATTTTGGTTCTGTACTCTAGCACTTTGAAAGAATACAATGACAATGAGGCTGGAGTGTAGACTGACAGCTTTAATTTGAGGGTATTTTCATCCATATCGGATGAACCGTTTAGAAATTATAGAACCTTTTGTACATAATACATATTGTAGAATAAAGTAATAATTTTAAATATTTGGTCGCATATCCTTTGCAGGCCGTGACTTCCTGATGTCTGTGACCCAACAACATCAAAAGACTCGTTATCTTATTTTCTAATACTCTTACAAGCGATACTATAACGTCTCTGCATCTGAATGAATCTCTATGGGAGTTGGGGGGTGGGACTAGAATTAGCTGTAAATTATGCTGGAACAGCATGGAATAAATGGTTGGCAAACTGACTGCAAGTCATCATGGGTCTGAGGTATCAAACGAGCCTCAAACCATCACTCTGCTGCCAGATATGCAGTAGATATGGATGGATCACTTTAAGTGTTGTTTCTCCTGACAAATTTTCCTATTGAACTCTATGGAAAAATAAGTCAGGAGAAGAAAACCTTCCATCCATATCTACTGCAGCAGAGTGATGGTTTGAGGCTCGTTTGATACCTCAGGCCATTTCGCCAACCATGTGTTCCATACTGTTCCAGCATAATTTACAGCTAAATCTAGTCCAACCCCCAAATCCCCATAGAGATCCATTCAAATGCAGATAAATTGTATCGCTTGTAAGAGTACCAGAAAATAAGATATTAGGAGTCTTTTGATATTGTTGGGTATAGTGTTGCACTATATATCGATACTAGAAAGGTATCGATACCCTGCCTTTTAAAAACAGTACAATACTCCATTGTATTAGTACGGATACTTTATACTTATAAGAATAACAGTGTTTTAATCGGAGCCGTATTTCCGTGTGTGTGCAGCGCTTTGCTTCCGCTACCTGCATGCGTAGTGGGCGTGCCAACCGTACTTTTCCCCCCCCTCACACTCACGCCGCGGCTTTCATGGTGACAGAACGAGAAGCATGGCTGCAAGTACAAGTGCTCTTGCCGACCGTCCATGGCTTGTTGACAAAACAAGAGGCACGGAGCGAAATATGGCAGTATTTCGCTTACATAGCTGAGAGTCAGGGCAAGTCCACAGACACCACAAAGCCCACCTGTAAAATATGTTTTAAACCCACGCAGACCAAGGGAGCCAAAAAACGACAGGTTCGCGAATGTGATAGATAACATAACTACATGCCCTCAAATATAAGTCAAACGAGTTTGATTTATTTTGTGACTAGCAAACTTTTTTCACCATCGGAGTTTGACGAGGCAGTTAAAGGCAACGATAACCGTTTAGTTTAGCTAGCTACCTAACGTTAGCTAGCAAGCTAGTTAGCTAACTTATCGATGTGGCAAATATTTAGATATGCAAACCCAACTTTCACACTGGTAACGTTAACTTTACCAGAACTTGCGAGCTGCTAAAATGCGCAAATCAGGCAAGTGCATTCACAAGCATGCAGATCAACACCAGTTTTAAATGATAAATTTCCAGTTTTATTAGTCTTCGTTTAGGTGGAAATATATATTTGTTTGACATAGATTTTAAATAGTCAAGTGCTTACTGGCCCTTAAAAATTTATACATTTAAATAATTTTAAAAATTTATTATACATTAATAATTTTTTTAAATTTTTTATATTGAAACATTAGCGCAATTTATCCATATCTTCTCCGTGTTCTGGTTTTCACATGTCCATGTTCTGTGACAAAAGTCTTTCTATTGTGAACCAATATATATATTTTTTAACATGGCTATATAGCTCAGCAACTGTAAGCAGAATAATACTTTTTGTTAAAACATGTTCAATAGCTTTATAGCTCAGCAGCTGTGACAGAATATATTTTTATTTATTTTGATTATTTAAGTTTAAACGGTGTCAAAATATTTTCGGTTATTTTTTTTATCAATAAAAAAACATAAGGAATTTTAAGTTCCATGTTCTGTCATCTACTATATTATTCCATTACTTTTTCTGATGTTTTAGGTTTTTGCCGTGGTATCGTTTCAGTATTGAGATACTTAGGCAGGTATCGTAACGGCAGTGTAGTATAATGGTTAAGGAACTGGACTTGTAACCAAAAGGTACTTAACCTGAATTGCTTCAGTATATATCCAGCTGTATGAATGGATACATGTAATAATAAGTTGTGTAAGTCGCTCTGGATAAGAGCGTCTGCTAAATGCCTGTAATGTAATGTAGGTATCGGTGTCATAATTTTGGTATCGTGACAACACTAGTTGGGTAACAGAAATCGGGAATGGGGGGTGGACTATGTACAAAAGGTTCTATAATTACTAAACGGTTCATCCGATATGGATGAAAATACCCTCAAATTAAAGCTGACAGTCTGCACCTCATTGTCATTGTATCCTTTCAAACGCAAAGTGCTAAAGTACAGAACCAAAATAACAAAAAATGTGTCACTGTCCAATGAATTATGGTGCTCACCGTATATACTTGTCCGTATCAATATTGAAATTTCAGTACTGGTCAAAAAAAGAAAGAGTGAGCAGTCTAGCGAGACAGATGACAAAATCACAGAATAGTGTACATTAGAAGATTAACACAGTCAAAGCATATCTGACAAGTCATCTCACATATCAGGGGAAAAAAGATATGCAATATCTTTATATACAATGAATACATTACGCAACTACAATGACACATGCAAGCACATACATGCACACACGTACACGTTTACGGACACGCGCGCGTCAATGTCGCGAAACCGTCTCTGGGCAGGACAGCAGACAAGACAACGGTATGAGCAGACTGACAGCGCAGTAGAATCACAGAGAAACCCTGCAGCTGCAGGCTCACAGTGCTCACAGTGCTTTTTTCACAGAGTCCCGGTACCTTTTCTTGGTGCAAAAGATAATTGTGCCAATTAGGAACCCTCGATAAAAGGCTCTAAAGCCTTCTAAAGCCTCAGGAGGGAGAGTAGGTTGTGCGGGACGAGGATTCTCTCAAACCGATTAGCGACTGCGCGGCTTGATTATTTGACTCGCGCAGTCGGGGGAGTGTATGCATGTAGTGCATGTCCTCGTTGCAAAGGCGCTAAGCTAACTAAAACAAAAGAAACTGACATATCTTTTAAAATGAGAATGGTCTTTACTGAAGAGCCACTAGACAACGTGCATAACGCATTACAGGCGGCCTCCCTGCCCGTCAGGAGGCACGGTCGTGCGCTGAAACAACACTGCCCAAAAACACAGAGTACTGTTACAATGCACCTACAGGCCTTTGTCTAAGCATTCAAGAGGAAATTGCAGTCATTCTTTAACCACTTAGACCGCACGGCAACTGATAATCTCTTGAAGTAGAAGGCTCATTTTCAAGAATAAATCGATTCTCTGGCTTGACGATAGTGATAAGGGCAGTTAAACACAAGGCCGCGATTACAACGGTTCTGACGGTGGACCGTCATTTTCTGACCCCATTTCGAGCACAAACCCAATACCATAAGCGCTAAATGTGCCTTTTAATACTTTCACTTTGCTCTACCAGCCCTCCTGTGTTTTTTGTCAGTTTATTTGTCCCCGAAAGGTTTAGCGATGCACGCCACGTTCTTGGATACTGGGCCTGGCTGGATTAGCAGGCGTAATCCGGGGCATCACCGCGCTGCTATTTCCGTGTGGAATAAGAGAAGAGAATAATTGATTCAGAGAGGGAGGGGTGAGCCCTGAGCACAAGGCTGGGAGGCACAGGAGACCACAGCAGATGGGCCTCTCAGATCTGTCTATAAATCTCACACATGCAACACGCACGTATGCACGCACTCATGCACTCACACAAAAACACACGCACATGCACACACAGTGGGATTATTTCTGTATTCTGTACTAACGTCTGAGATCTGCACATATCAGCTTCGGTTCAGACTGATGGCAGGCCTTGTGACAGGAGCTATTCTTACTTTAAATTATCATAGCAGTGGTGTGGCAGACAGCGCATTTGCCTGGGAGTGAGAGAGAGAGAGAGAGAGAGAGAGAGAGAGAGAGAGAGAGAGAGAGAGAGAGAGAGAGAGAGAGAGAGAGAGAGAGAGAGAGAGAGAGAGAGAGAGAGAGAGAGAGAGAGAGAGAGAGAGAGAGAGAGAGAGAGAGAGAATGTGCAGAAAGTCTGGGGAGAGCTGCCCTCTGTCTGCTGCAGTGACCAATCAGAGCAGCCCAGAGAGAGGAGAGGGCATGCTACGCACACCAACCGCACACGTGCAGCTCAACAGCATAATCCCGCTACAGCCCTTCTGCTACACACTTTACACTTAAACACAATATGACCAGCTTCAACTTTTTTTTCGTTCGAGCTTGGATGCTTAAAAAGTCACTCCTCCGGGGAAGCTGGGTGTCTGCAGGGCTGCCACTGCGATTGGCTGAGAGTCTGCAGGGCTGCCACTGCGATTGGCTGGGAGTCTGCAGGGCTGCCACTGCGATTGGCTGGGAGTCTGCAGGGCTGCCACTGCGATTGGCTGGGAGTCTGCAGGGCTGCAACTGCGATTGGCTGGGAGTCTGCAGGGCTGCCACTGCGATTGGCTGGGAGTCTGCAGGGCTGCCACTACGATTGGCTGGGAGTCTGCAGGGCTGCCACTGCGATTGGCTGGGAGTCTGCAGGGCTGCCACTGCGATTGGCTGGGAGTCTGCAGGGCTGCCACTGCGATTGGCTGGGAGTCTGCAGGGCTGGCAGAGATCTAGACTGGTGAAAGCAAGAGCACTCAGCTGGCACCAGAACCTGCCTGACACAAAAGAGCTTTTATAGCCACGACAATCACTGTAACTGGAAGCAAAACATGATTTTTGCATTCATGTCTCTGACAGCTACCACCAATTCCTAAGAGAGAGTGAGTGTAGGGTTGGGACGAGGTGAATACCAGCCCCTCCTTGATGGAGTGAGAGGGGAGGGGGTGGGGGGTGGGGAGTGACCATGCCAAGAGTTGCAGGTTTCTTATTGCATTCTTGTGTAACGTCAACGATCCACAGGAGGAAAAAAACAGCAACACAACAAGGGTCTGTGGTCATGGCGACCCTTTCCCAGACCAGCTATTGTGCCCCGTCTCAAACGAGCGCTCCCTTCCAAACTGGGGTCTCTCCCAAATCAGGCCCCTACCTTTACCCACCGAAGAATACGGTGCCTTTACCCGACCTCACACCGTACAGCCGAGCACAAATGGCCACGAAATGCAAACATGCACCGACCGGGCTCTCCTCTGTTGTCATAGCAACAGCACAAGTCCATTTGCAGTCCGGGTATTCACCCATTCCTGTACTGTTCACAAGTGGGCACACCTTGTTTGAGGGCCAAAGGTAATGCTTTGTTCAAATGTCAAGGGTCACAGGTTGAATCTTTCCAAAACAAACCAGAAAGACCCATTTTTTGCAGTGTAGCGTTACAGTGGTATGCAATAGTTTGCAAATTGCATGTTTTGTTGAATTTCTAAGTGAAAAAAAGTTAACACAATGTTCTTAATGCCTTAATAGGTTGTTGATCGAAAGGAATACCAGCAGACAGCGCAGCTCTACAGGACTTGAGTTCGACATGCTTTTGACACGTCATAGAACCATAGAACATCACAGTGGCGTTCGTTCACACAGACAGGAAACTCTTACCTTTCAATACCAATGGAGACATACCTGACACTCTGACGTGACCATTGACAATAATGCAATTTAATAGGATGTTAAAGCTGGAGTATTCAGTTTTTCCCCCACATTTGTTTTCACAACATCCCTTGGCCCTGCCCACAGAGAAAGAGACACACCCCCATCCCACAGACCTCGTTGTGAACGTGAAAGTCTGCTCGATACAATTGCAGGAGATTGGTATAGCTAACATTACAGTAAAAATGTCATCTAAAATTCCAGGTAAAACAATGAAATCTTCTGTTGTTGCATAACACTGAGTTTGTGTAGCGTTAGTCTGAACCAGCATTATCTGGCTACAGCTGGTAGCTACGCTTTGGTAACTTATAGCCGCGTAGCCAGTTCGAGCTAATGCGATCTATACAACATAGCTATAATGTTAACAAGCATGCCCTTCTTCCAAGAACTAGCCGCTGAATAAAGTAATGTTATCAATAATATCAATTACCAACCTAGCTACTATTCATTATAGGCAATTACAGTTGTCTGTAATTAGAAATGTCCATTCATGTTGAAACTTTTGACCTACCTGTCCAGCCTGTCTAAACCAATTTGTCCCAGAAAATCTCACCACCTTCTGAAATTAGCACGTACGTTTACTCCAGTTTGAGGGAGCTTTCTCCAATTCTTATTTATTTTACTTTCCGTGAAATAGTGCCGGTGTAATGGCTCGCTGTGAAATGTCTAGCTGATGAACTTGCTAGCTACTGGCAAGGTCAATCTCACAGTTGATTGATCCATGAAGTGGTCATGAATGATTAGGCCACTGTTTTGAAAACAAAATTCGGAGCGAATCGCTGGTTTTGGAATGCAGAATTTGAGGGTATAAAGACAGTGTATGGTGCTGGATTTCTCTCAGAACAGTTTTTTCTATGATTGCTGCCAACTAAGCATGACCTTTCCCCTACATGTTTCAAAATAAAAGTTACAAACTGCAGCTTTAATTGAGGAAGTGAGGATGTCTGTTACCAAATACCTGCGCGTCTTCAATTCCATTTATAAGTGAAACCATATGTCAGAGCATAAGATATATACGTGCTTGAAATAACTGACATGCTTTATGGGGAGATTCCATGTGGACAATCTCTTGCTTCTCTCCATTCAGTGACTGGACTTCTACATTTACTCCCTCATTTCCAACTTTATTATGGCACATTTATCAGATCAAGGGGTCGATATTAAAGGTTTGCTGGACAAAAGCACATATAAAACTGTTACCACCCGCAAAAAATCTTCCGAGGTGATAAACTAACGAGGTGTAAAGAGGACTGAGTGTGCTAAAATAGAAAAATACGTAAATTTCACATTTTTGTGGGTTAGCCTGAATGAATGTGCAAAATTTGGCGTCCCTACGTTATTTCGCGAAATAGTGGGAGGAGGTCATGCAAATAGATTACTTTAGCACGTGTAAAGTGATTTACCTTGAGAAAGGTATTTGCGGGTGCATTTTAGTACAAATGGAAAGCCGGTATGAGAAGACACGGAATCAATAAGATGATGGCTGTCATTGTAGCAAGACACGTACAGGTGTGTTTGGAATATCCATAACTGAACGTTCTGAATGATTGCGTAACAATGGGGATAATTAATAAGCCCATTCTAGCTAACGTTCAAAATACACAAGAGAATTTGTGGATACATACAGCTTGTTCAGTGTAACAGTAGCCCATTACTATATATAAAAAAACAAAAAAAGGCAACATTGCTTCTAGTCTTTTTACCATTTTCTTACAGTGTAACCATTCCAAACACACAAAGTCTCATATGGCTGTTTGCAGCTGGAGTAATTTGCATAATGACTCGTAGTTGATCACCCGCAAAGTGTGAAATGATAACACCCCTCATTTGGGATCTTGGTAAATTACGGAGCACCTAAGGTGACATGGAGAATTCTTTTATTTTTTTCTGGCAAAATTTTTAAATAATTCTGGTTGTTTTGCGTTCCCTAAGGTGACATGGGCATAAATGATTTTTTCTGGGACATTTATCAGATCTAATCTTCACCTTCATTCTAGGACATATACCAGATCTAATCTTGACCTTCATTGTGGGACATATACCAGATCTAATCTTGACCTTCATTGTGGGACATATACCAGATCTAATCTTCACCTTCATTGTGGGACATATACCAGATCTAATCTTCACCTTCATTGTGGGACATATACCAGATCTAATCTTGACCTTCATTGTGGGACATATACCAGATCTAATCTTGACCTTCATTGTGGGACATATACCAGATCTAATCTTCACCTTCATTGTGGGACATATACCAGATCTAATCTTGACCTTCATTGTGGGACATATACCAGATCTAATCTTCCTCTTTAATGAAGCCCATTTTCCAGCACTGATTCCACCTCTTGATTAAAGCATATTTACGAGATACCCATCCTTTATAGCCCATTTAGAAAATATCACCTCATTAAACACGTTTACTATGCCTCGCCCCCCTCCTCCTCCAATTAAAGCACATTTACTAGGACACCGCAAGATGGCCCGTGAATCCAGTTACCGTAATCCAGTACTTATCTGCAGATTCAGTGGCCGTTTAAAGTGCATGACACCATTTCGACCCCATATAACTCCATCAGCCAGCTCCCACACGCACACACACACAGACACGCACACACACACAGACACGCACACACAATACCTTACCTAAGCACGTTGATCATTGGAAGCAGCTGCTACAGTCATCACACGCTGATTAAGACCGAAATCAGAGCTGGCCGAGTGAATAACACAGCCGTTTCCCTGTCGTCAAGGATCTCCGGGAGGCCGTGGCTCAGAGGCGCACCACGTCACGGAAAGCGCTCGGGACTCGCAGTCGAGTCGGCTCTCTTTGCGAAGTGTGCGTTATCTAAATTGACACCACTTACAGTCGCCCGCCTTTCGCTTTTTCGAACACCGCTCAATGTCCAGTTCTTAAAATGAAAAGCGGGAGACGCTCAGCGTAATAAATGAGGTTGTTGTTTGTCCCTCGAGAGATAAACAATGTCCCTGTTTTAATTCTCTCCTCGGAGCCTCCCTGAAAATTTCCCAGCCAGAAGCATGACCTAAAAAGCAGTGCAAAAAAGGAAGGATATCCACAGAGCACCGCACACTGTCCACCGCCGTCCATCATCCGCACAAACTAAGTGCCGTTTGGCGTACTCATTTTAAGCTAATCGCTAACCGCCAATTTAGCGTCAACTGCAAACATCAGCAGGATGCGTAAGCCAGCGATGAGAAAGTAACACAAGGATCAATACGGTTCTTTAAACTACCCCTTCCACACCATGCTCAATCAGAACAATCGCACAGTGCTACAGATGGAGGAGGAGGAGGAGTTCATATACATCGAAATAAAAACTGACAAACAAAACACTTGAATCAATATGTGGTTTCCTGAGCCATGTGAACTGACCATAGCTTTTACAAAAGATTTTCACGGCTTATCATTTGGAAGTCTTGACTGAAATGTCACTTCCTGCCCAACGTCACTTCCTGTGCTCATCTCACCTTACCCTGTCAACTTACACAAGTCCCTTGCAATACCAACATTTACAACAACCTGACAGTTTACATACAAAACTGAAAAGGAGAAGGGTTTTGAAAATGCATTTTTTTCCATCACACGACGTACACTTTATTTCCCTCGTTACCAAAACAAATTAATCCATCCACATAGGACAGACGGCCTCCGACTTGGTAAAGATCAACACGCCAAAGCGAAGCTGTGTGGTACTTGCATTCTTTAGGCCAGTAAGAAACCTAGCGATATGTTTATGACTCCTTTAAGACGCAGTCCCAGTGTGAAAGTCTCCTCTCACTTTTAGAGACAGTCGCTTGGTGTGAACACATTTCCGCTTGGTGTGAACACATTTCCCCTCGCTGTGAACACATTTCCCCTCGCTGTGATGCAAATGTAAGAAAATATATTCTATCGGCCCACGCCAACCCTCTGCAGACATGGAAAAGAACCACCTTTATTCTTTGTGTCCCTGTGAATGCAAGGAAACGACGGCCTCCTCCGGCGAGCAGATCACTGTTTATAGACGCATTCACATGAGGGCTGAAAGACTAGTTCTCTGGGAGGAAGTACAGAAAAAGGACTGTGAGAATGCATTTACTCTGGCTGCTTTCCATAGCCTATGAACAGAGTCGGAGAATTTGAGCACCTCTTCCGATCACAAAAAGAACACCAAGGCCCGCCCCAAGCCCGTGAGTAGTCCGCTCTGTACCCAGCAGGCGTAGGTCTCACACTGAGAAAGTAGAGTCCGCTCTGTAGCCAGCAGGCGTAGGTCTCACACTGAGAAAGTAGAGGCAGCTCTGTAGCCAGCAGGCATAGGCCTCACACTGAGGGTCTCACACTGAGAAAGTAGAGGCAGCTCTGTAGCCAGCAGGCGTAGGTCTCACACTGAGAAAGTAGAGGCAGCTCTGTAGCCAGCAGGCATAGGTCTCACACTGAGAAAGTAGAGGCAGCTCTGTAGCCAGCAGGCGTAGGTCTCACACTGAGAAAGTAGAGGCAGCTCTGTACCCAGCAGGCGTAGGTCTCACACTGTGAAAGTAGAGGCAGCTCTGTAGCCAGCAGGCGTAGGTCTCACACTGAGAAAGTAGAGGCAGCTCTGTAGCCAGCAGGCGTAGGTCTCACACTGAGGGTCTCACACTGAGAAAGTAGAGGCAGCTCTGTAGCCAGCAGGCGTAGGTCTCACACTGAGAAAGTAGAGGCAGCTCTGTACCCAGCAGGCGTAGGTCTCACACTGAGAAAGTAGAGGCAGCTCTGTAGCCAGCAGGCGTAGGTCTCACACTGAGAAACAACAGAAGGTGCGCTATCGTCATAGTGACAGTGTGAAATGAAAAGGGCCAATGTGGGCGGCAGCAGCAGCATTAAGACAGACAGCACTGGTACTGAGAAGCATGGGATGGGGGGGGGGGGGGGGCAGATTCAATGGAAATAATTTCCCATTGATGACAATAAAACTGCTTTCTGTAAAGTCAACCACAATGAAGAGAAATGAAGAAAACACTCCTCACAACATAATCACACTATACTTCGGCTTCCGATATAAAAGTACAAAATGCTATATCACAGAGTGCCTTTCCCAAATTAAATGGAATACACTACAACAATACGATTGTGTAAAACTGCGAATGGAAGTCTGTTGACCGGATCTCTGCGATCAGTCATGCGTACCAAGGACCTACCTACACAGAGTTTATTACTTGCCCATCACCCTTGGGAATGATCTAGGATAATATTATTTAACGGCGTGGGTTTTTGTTTTGCTGTTCACATGCATGCGTTGATTAGCTGAGCTACATGGAACACCTGCAGACAAGCACGATTCTCCCGGCCTTTGGCTCTGAAATAAATGCGCCTCCCACCAGCTGCATTAAGTGAGCGAGCAATTTTCCATGCAGCCATCTCTGTTCATTTTTAAAATGCCTCGACTGATGATGCACTGAAGCGAGCCATTGAGCCAGGCAGAACGGTGATGAAAAACACAAACATGGACTTTGGACTTTTAACACTTCTTAGTGTAAGCAAAGCCATAATCTGGAGTGAGGCCATCGAGATCTCAATCCTGTTTTACTAAATCCTGCCAGTTTCTGCGTACATGAGGTTCCTTCAAATTCCATTCCAACTTTCAAAAATACAGTATATGCAAAAACGTACATTAGACAAGATCAAAGTCATGTCGACTCAAGAAGAATATTTTCCCCATGTTCAGATACAGGTCTGATCAAAGTGTTGTCTTTCCAAGAAAAGCATTCATACGTTTTATGCAAAGTATCTTATTACATATTTTACCAAAAATAAACATAGCTTTCTTGTTAGGCAACCCAAATGTGAGACTTTGCAAATTGCAGGGGTTGGGATTTGCAATAAATTGTGAGAGAACAGATAACACAATTTTATCAAAAATGCAAAAAACTTTTTCACTTTAACATTAGCCTGTAGGCTACTTTTTCACTTTAACATTAGCCTGTAGGCTACTTTTTCACTTTAACATTAGCCTGTAGGCTACTTTTTCACTTTAACATTAGCCTGTAGGCAACTTTTTCACTTTAACATTAGCCTGTAGGCAACTTTTTCACTTTAACATTAGCCTGTAGGCTACTTTTTCACTTTAACATTAGCCTGTAGGCTACTTTTTCACTTTAACATTAGCCTGTAGGCTACTTTTTCACTTTAACATTAGCCTGTAGGCTACTTTTTCACTTTAACATTAGCCTGTAGGCTACTTTTTCACTTTAACATTAGCCTGTAGGCTACTTTTTCACTTTAACATTAGCCTGTAGGCTACTTTTTCTTCTCTGTATACTTGTCACTCAGTTCAGCTTGACTAAATTTTATGTAAACTAAAGCACTTTTAGCAGATTTTTGTTTGAAAAGTGCAATACAACAAAAGTTTATTATTAAACTTACTATCTAAAATGCTGTAAATTATGTATGCTAGCTGTCACATTGAAATGCGTGAGATTGCGGGCGTGAGATTGGTCCTCAATTTGTGAGTCTCAGATTGAGAGCGATGGAAAAGCCAATCAGAGACACCCTAGTGACACAGTATACAGTCAGGTCCAAGTATTTGGACAGTGACACAATTTTTGTTGTTTTGGCTCTGTTCTCCAACACATTGGATTTTAAATGGAACAGTGACTGAGGTTAAAGTCAAGACTTTCAGCTTAAATTTGAGGGTGTTTTCATCCATATCGGGTGAACTGTGACATTTTTATACATGGTCCCCCCCATTTTAGGGGACCAAAAGTATTTGGACAATTTAACATAAACCTTAATAAAGGTATCATATTTCATATTTGGTTGCATATCCTTTGCATGTCATGACTTCCTGATGTCTGTGACCCAAATATCTTCTTTTAAAAAAAATATATCTTATTTTCAGGTACTCTTACAAGCGATACTATAACCTCTCTGCATTTGAATGGATCCCTATGGGAATTGGGGGGTGGGACTAGCTTAAACTGTAGATTACACAGGAATAGTATGGAACACATGGTTGATCATCAAGTCATCAAGAGTCTGAGGTATCAAACGAGCCTCAAACCATCACTCTGCTGCCAGATATGCAGTAGATATGGATGGATCACTTTAAGGGCTGTTCCTCCTTACTTATTTTCCTATTGAACTCTATGGAAAAATGAGTCAGGAGAAACCACCCTTAAAGGGATCCATCCATATCTATCCATATAGCAAAGGATATGCAACCAAATATTAAATATGATAACTTTATTAAAGTTTATGTTAATTTGTCCAATTACTTTTGGTCCTCTAAAACGGGGGGGACTATGTATAAAAATGGCAAGAATTGCTACACCGTTCACCCGATATGGATGTAAAAACCCTCAAATTTAAGATGCACTTTAACCTCATAGTCACTGTTCCATTTCAAATGCAATGTGCTGGAGTACAGAGCCAAAACAACAAAAATTGTGTCACTGTCCAAATACCTATGGGCCTGACTGTATATGCGCTCATCAGGAGAACAGTCTGTCTTCCACAAATCACACGTTTGAGCCTTGGCTCAGTCATTAGTTTACAGTGACCGGTAATCTGCAGCGAAGGGACACAATTGGCCTAATCCCATCAGTGACGCTCAAATTACTGCTATATTAGTACCTCCCAAGGAGGACACAAACAGCCACATGCTTACAGGCTACCGGTTGTCATCAGTAAGTGCGATTGGCAGAAGCACTCGTCACAAAATTGTCACTTACCAACGAGTGCAAGTGAATCACACAGTGCATATGCAGTGTTCCTGGCATGCGGGTGCAGATGCAGTGTTCCTGGCATGCGGGTGCATATGCAGTGTTCCTGGCATGCGGGTGCATATGCAGTGTTCCTGGCATGCGGGTGCATATGCAGGTTGTACAGAGGTAGCAATTTCAAATTTGGGAATTTATTTATTTATTTATTTTATTTTTTTACAGCCAAATGGAGACAGAGTAAACTACGCATGCTGAAACAGGTCTGCCACAGTCATTGGGCGGAACACATTTCTCCAGGATATTAACTAACTTTTTTCATTAAATGAACCTTGCCTTCCTTTCCCTTCTCCTCAAAGCACCTTGCCCATGGGCATCGTTTTAAGTGGTAAATCTTTGCCAAAGCGGAAGTACCCAAGAAGGGCAAGACTTATAATTATCCATGATAGGAAACAGTCGGGTGAACCGTTCATGCTTTTACTCAATGACTCTACAAAGGTAACAGAAATATTACATTACTGAGGTCAGGCCCTCCTGCACCCTACATAACGTTTAGCATTGTGCATCCCAACTAGCCTCCCCCATGGTACTTGCGGTTCTCACTTTTTCAGACGGATAAAAGATTGCGGTCTAATTACCAGGTCACCGGTAGGTTTGAACTAGCTGTTCTGATCATTGGTGCTGGAGAACTGCAATGTTTGTTTGTGTCAAAGGCAGACAAAAGGAAAGACCACAGCCTTGGACTACATGTACACATAGCCTAGCTGTGGGAATACGTTTTGAGTGAAAACATTCTAATCCAAAAATAACAATGCAGATGAGGAATGTTTGTTTGTTGTTGTCGAGTGAAACGCCCTAATGAAAAAACAAACTTGTATTAGGTGATTTTAGTATTCCTACACACATTAGTGCTATGATTGCATTTTCTGTTCAAACCGTTTTGGCATTTCAACCTGAAAATTAGCAGCCTAATTAAACCTCAGAATTATCACCAAGTGAATTCTCACAGATTAGGTATTTTGGAGCGCAACTAATGATCAGCGATTCTGATGATGATTTTCTGAACTGCTTTTATTCTTTCTGTATGCTATGGTAAAGTGCTAGGCCTATAGGCGATCAATAAAAACATTCGAGGGATCATGAAAATATTAATAGTGATCGTAAAAATATTAACCCGGTTTAGGCTACAGCCTATAGACAGCCCCACACATCGGCTCCAGACTTCTCAGCTCGGTTCAAGCAGGCAAGCGCGTTTAATGAACTGGTTTCCACTGTACATTGGATTTCCCGAAAACTGTTCTTAAATGTAGGCTAGGCTACACACCGGGGATTTCCCAAAATCCTTCATACGCCTAGGAAGTAGGCTAACGTTACTACCTTTTGTACCAAACCACTGGAGTGAATGAAAACCTGGGATAAAGCTAAACTCTTACGTGCAGTGGACTGCTTTGGAATGAACCGAACGGTTACGTTGAAACGGCATCTTCGCTGTTACACAAAAAAGCCTAGTTATTTTGTGCGTGGAAATGTTTTAGCCTATTCTCGGTGCTTTTTAGTAACGTTAGGCTCGCTAATTTATTCTCTGGTTGGGGGCTCTTCCAGGTATTGCTGGCTTTCAGCTATTCGTACAGTATTCAACCATCGTCTGCATTTGAAACGGCCGTCATTCATCTTCCTGGTTCAAATACCAAACCCTCAAATATTAAGCTACAGAACGTAGGCTTATACATGTTTCCACTTTGCTTATTATCCAATGCAACTATACGGGGAGATCATAAGCGCGGAAGCCAAAATCGGCTCATTGCAAGGCGGTTAGGTTTAGAGTACAGTTAACCCAAGCGCAGGCTGAAATAAATCTGCCCTTTTCTCAGGAACCATGTTGTCTACTAGGCTGCGAGTGTAAACCTACCTTTGCCGCTTATTGTTGGTTTACCGCACAGACGACGGTCATTTCTTCGGTCGACTGGGGATGAAAGAACCGGCCGATCGCTTCACATTGTTCGAAAAGATCGATGTTAAAAGAAGGCGGAAAAAATGAGCATGTAGCCGAGCTGTCAACACGACGTGAGAAACAGCGAGGAGGCTGTGCTGCCAGGGTCTCTGCTTTGCAAACTTGTTGCGTTGAGCATCCACTAGTTGAAGTGGGCAGTGCCTTTACTCGACGCGCACGTATAGCGGATTTTAAAGTAGCCTACTACCAATCTTTACAATGAATAAATGCAGGCGAGCCTAGCTACGACTTTGAACTTAGATCTTAGCACATATTTATGTGGACAGTTTGTGTTAACCGTTTGACATGTAATAATTAGGCCTGCCTTATGGTCACCAATAATCGCGGTTAATAGGCAATAAAGATAGCTTAGGCTATTTGCTGAAAATGAACGATTAGCCTAGATTTAGAATGCAGTTTTACACCATAGGTGACACTGGGTAGCCTACCCAATGAAGGGTCCGTTTTCTTAATATTTATTTCTTAATGCGTTTAATTTGTAGCCTAAATAGCCTATATGGATGCATGTAGCCCATAGCTTACATTCAATATAGCCTACTTGATTTATTTTTGGAATATTTAACCACTCGCTGTAATATAGCCAACCAGAGTAACATTGTATAAATGTATTTTTGTATCCTTTTTGTACTTTACATGACCTCCTCGAAAACGAGATATTTCATGTCTATAGTTTTTTTTAAATGATTATCCTGAAGCAAATTTCGAACTAAAATAAATTCACCAACACTTGGACGTTCGGCCCACTCATTATTTTCCGTATGGTTATTTATTAATTTGATTTAGCATTCATAACCATGATTTCAAGTTTAGGCATCCTGGTCATTAATAAAGAAAATAAGAAAAATCGTCTGACCTCTCTACAAGAGCTTTTTTTTTTGGCGGCGGCGGCACAGGAGCGGCGCTTGATGGTGCCACGTGTAGCCTACTAAATTGGGCAGCTGGGTTAGGGGGAAACAAAGAAGTCTCTCAAACTGATTCTGATGCCCCTTCCCTCAAAAAATTTAAAATTAATAAAAATCCCAGGCTCATTTGGCAGCAGTCAATGCAACAGGGAATTCACTGTACCGTTGGGTTTTTGTTTATTTATTTTGTTAGTCCACGTGCTCTGTGTTCTCTTTCGATTACGAATAGGTCAATGGAAAGGAAGAACAGAGCACTATGAATTTTAATAATGCGCCCTTCGCCTACTCTCTGCACTCTTGGCACAAGTGCTCAAAATCGATCTGTTAAATTACACACAATGACTCATTTGTTTTACCCATCGATGCAGGCATCCTCAGCTTGAAGCGTTTGCAACCTTTTGACGATTAGATGCTTCCACTGAAGAAAACACCTAAAACCCTATTCTAAGCATGCTTTTCCCCTGGCAGGAGACTGTGCACGAATGGGGGGAATTGAGACAGGTATAGGGCACTTCCTTCAGACTTTATCCAAGGGTCGCCTCCATGGCAACCACAGCTCAGCTCACACAAGTGGTCAAGCCAGAGTGTTTGTATGGGGCTTTTAATGTTCCAACTCAGGTCACCTGATTCCCAGAAAAGCTGCTAGAAAAACAACAACCTCTTACTCAGTTCTTAGTTCCTTGGACTCTCAAGTGAAACGTTATGCAACAAAAAAATATGTTTACCATACTACTACAAGTATTTTCAGTGAAATTATTGTTATATTATTAATACATTTCTTAGATATGTTAAGAAGGGTATGTTTCTACTTTGTCCCAGCACAAAGAGCTGACCTCTTTCAATAAATGCATCATATTGCATTAATGAGAAGTTTGGCAACATGGAATGAATGTTATTCTGTTTAAGTGTGATGGCAGTTGATAGAAGAGACTGACCAAAAGCAGTCATTTGGGATATCCAGTTTTAATTTTTATTTTATTTTTTTAAACATTCCTGTAAACTAATCTGAGGCAGCATTCATTATCCAGCAGGCCCGAGCCGTCTCAAAATAATCATTTAAAAAGCTGGCTGCATTCAGGATGAGTATAAATGCCTTAGAGATTTACGTGGCCACTGGAGACTGGATCTCCCCCAGTACACAGGCGTTGAGCAACACAATGTATGCCGCAGTACTATTCTTCCCTGTAATGACCATGGCACTACAAGTAATCATTGCTATAGGAGAGACTTTGACTTGAGCATTTCTACAGTGGGCTGGGAGGTAAAGGTCCAAATGCACACGATGTCCAGCTGTATTGAAACGGACACAGACCGATACGTCACGTTATTCCGAGCAGCGCTACGGCAAGTCAGTCACCGCATGGGCCGTTTCCCTGGAGATCACAAGGGCTCTTTGATGAGTAATTGCCGTGCGCGGCCTGTATATACACGCCAAATGCGCAGCCAAACAAAAATAATCACCGCGTGGAAAAGTACCAGAACAAAAACAACACAACGGACCGGAAACAAACGTCCAAAATAATTCAGATCGGAACCATGCACAAACGGTACCGTTTTAATAATGTGTTGCGATGTACGAGCAGTTTTCACATGATCGGTCAACTCTCTGGAGAGTAGAAACTTAAAAAGTTTTAGTTTTCAGTGTTGCACTTAAGAGGCCATTTCACTGCTTTCTAGTGTTCAGAATTCCAGTGGTGACCATGAACACATCCACCCCACGTAGGTCCATAAAATTGACAGGAATTGCATAATGTTTGATTGCTCAAAAGATAAATATTGAACAACCAGTCCTTCGCTGTAAAGAACTGGCACAAGAAAACTAGGCTGTCGTTCAGTTCCTGATTAGTAATAAGTGGAAATTAGTAATCAGGTGAACCAAGCAGACGGACACGGGCGGAAAACTTGAGAACACAACCTGCCCCAGCACAACCAAGCATTCCAAGCACACCTTTACAGCACAGCTTCTCCAAGAGGAAAAGCCAGGATGCAAAATTAGAATTGGAGGGAAGGTGGGGGCAACAATACACACTTAGGGGTCAAAGGGCAAGGAGGAGGGGCTAAGATGTGTTTAGTCTTTTAGAACCTGTGAATAAAAGGCAGACGTGTAAACACAGGCAGACAGTGGTGATGCTCGGAGGTGGCTGCACGGCTCACCTTTTTCTCGTCCTCGGGGCTGGCATCCTCTCGTAACGACCCAGGCGTGATCTCTGCAGGTCGGGACCTTCTGCCGGAGCCTCAGGGCTGGCCGCGTAAATCGTGCATCCCATGAACCCCTGGGTCTGAGCCGCCGCGCCGTCGCCGAGCCAGGGGGAGTTTGTCCTTGCTTGTCAGCGAGCCGTTCCCGCGAGGAATCCAGCGGAAAGCCATTGCATCAGCACCTCCGGCCCCCACCCTCCTCCAGCTCCTCCACCCTCATCTCATCTCCCAACACAGGGATAATCAGATTTCACATTCACATCATCCTCGTGTAATCCAGCGCCATGGCGCATCGCGCATAAAGGGGCCGGCCGTTCTCCTGCGGATTCAATCCTCTCACTAACGCCGACAATCAAGCGAATCAATCCAGCTTTATTCTCCCAGCTGCACAGACAGTCCACAATAATAATAATTACAGGAAGCGGGAAGAAGCCTTAATTACCTCATCATGCTGTTGGAGTACGGGACGCATTTGTGGCAAGCGAGGAAACATCACGAATGACGCGTGACTCGGAAAATAACAGGGTCCTGATTATGTTGTTATATTACACATGAGTTACTTGTTAAACTGCCACCAAGCAAGAATTTGGCCAAAGACGGAAATGTTCTCACCGGCTGTAAAAAGGTGGCAAGATTCAAATTTACCAGGTTCACTCCGTGTCTTGAGCGCTGAAGACTAAGACTTAGTGTGAGCAGGGTTTATTTACTCTGGTTTGTAGGGATACATATACAATATATTATCACTCAACTAATACAACAGACCCTCCCCACATACACATACACCTTTCAGAAGTCATTGAATACAAAGGGCTTGATTTACCAAAACCTTTAGCGTGTGCAAAACCTTTTAACACACACAAAACCAATAACGTGACCAGTGGTTCGTCACGGCATTTGTTTTGCACCAATCATTGGTTGTGTTACTAGTTTTGTGTGTGCTAAATGTCTTCGTAAATCAGGCCCATATTGCATCAAGTTAGATGTTGAATCACTTGTATGCGTTCTGTAAAGAAGTCAACACTCATCTGCAGATGTCGAGGTTAGTGAAGTACAATGCATGAAATTCCCCACAGCTATGTTTGGACATTCCTGTGATTTATCGGTCTCTTACACAGTTGTAACGACAGCTCAGTATATGTCCATATATACCCTTGCCTGTAAATCCACAGTGGAGGACAGTCGGTCTTGGTATTAAAGGAATTTATATGCCCTGTGCAGATTGTACAGCACAGAGGTGTCATGCTTTAGCTTGAAGTTATACTGACGGCTCTGAGGTTCACTGGACATTCACATGCGCAAACATATTACCGTCGTCATGTTTTCGGGAATGGCAACGTGACGACGATGTGAAAGGTTATAAATAACCCTGAAATGGCGAGCTAATATTTTGGTTAGCTAACCCTGAGAGGTTCCGAATCACAAAATATGGGGTCTGTGACGTCAAGTCAGATGCCGACCTGTACAAAAAAACAAAACAAAAGTGGCGTTTGTTTATCAACCGAAATCCTTAAAAGGACAATTTCTCAGGCTGTACAACGCCATTGGTTCCGAGAGGAATGAGAGCCCTCTAGTGGCAGAAAGTGATCCTTGCAGGTGAAGGTTCTCAGTGTACTGCTTGTACTCTGTTGGAGCATCTGCCTTTCGACATCAAAGTGTGGAAAAGCAGCTGTGTGTTCGGTGTCACTGAAGACAGACACAGCGTCTGGCTGCAGGCTGGAAATAAAAGCACCGTACCAAACTCCTACTCACACAAAGATGAAAGGAAAGCTTTCTGCTCCTCTTCACTCCTTTGGTCTTGAGATGCGAGGTAAAGCAGTCACGTGTCACCCGACAAACAAAATCAAGAACCCCTTTACTCTCACATCCCGTCCAGTATAGTCGCTATATTGTGACAGTGTCGCATCACAGTTCTGCTATTTGATGGACCGATGACGGACTAAAGCAACAGTGGAAACAGGGTGTTTGGCAAGTCTTTTGGCTCCATTTTCACAAAAAATTATTTACAAAAAAATAGGAACCATACCATACACATGCTCACATAATATCATGGACCTATTAAATTGATCATTCGCTCTACAGTTTAAAACCGGCAGTTAAATTCTTAATAATTATTCAGCTTTAACATGCTGTGTAATCTTATTTGGGCATTGTTTTGTTAACATTTATCAGAAAGGGATTTTATATATTTGGCACACCTCATACAGGGTGGCAAAAGAATACAAGAGGATGCCAGAATAGAATACAAATGGCATTTTAGCAAGTCGAACCATTTCCGATGCTTGAGAAATCCAGAAAAAAAACTCTTGAATGTATCATACACATATCACTGTTCATTTTAAAACAAGCTGAATAACAATAATACCATTTCATGAAATGGACACACAAAAAATTCAGTTTTAATGTGTGGACATGTGAACGCACGCTGAGAAAGGGTCAGATCTGCAGTACCACTGGAAGCAAAACATGCCGCAGCCCGCCTGGTTTTCAGCCTCCCTAAATTACCCACGTCAGCCCCTCTCTGGTGTTGGCACACAAGGCTGCTAAAAGAGCCGCACCCCATACCTTCAGGCCTTGGCCCAGCCTTATACCCCAACCCGTGCTCAACGCCCTGCTGCTACCAGGCGCCTGGCTCTCCCTCTCCTCCCAGCCGGCTCCCCAATGGTGGAATGACCCGCCCATCTCAGTCAGCACAGCAGAGTCCCTCCCTACCCTCCAGCGTAACCTGAAGACGCATCTATTCAGAATAATACCTCTTCCCTTCTCCAGCCTGATTCCCATTGCCCTCTTCTGAATCATACATCTATCCTATTTATACAGTGCACACCAAAAGTGTTAGGACAGTGACACATTTATTGCTGTTTTGGCTCTGTACTCCAGCACATTAGATTTGAATTGGAACAATGACTATGAGGTTAAAATGCTGACTTTCAGCTTTAATTTGAGTTTAATTTGAATTTAATCTTTACATCCATATCGAGTGAACATAGCAATTGTAGCCATTTTTACAAACTATCCTAAAACTTTTGGAGTGCACTGTTCAAAGAAATGAAGGGAACACTTAATCAACACAGTATAACACCAAGTCAATTAAACTTCTGGGATATCGATCTGTCCAGTTAGGAAGCGTAAACGATTGTGAATCAATTTCACCTGCAAATTAAAGTGACAACAGATGGACAGGAGAGGCAACAGCAAGACAACCCCCAAAAAGTAAATGGTTTTGCAGGTGGTGGCCACAGACCATTTCGCTCTCCTTATCCTTCCTGACTGATTTTTCTCTAGTTTTGCATTTTGCTAGTGCCCTTGTCACTACTGGTAGCATGAGGCGGTACCTGCAGCCCATTCAGGTTGCACAGGTAGTCCAGCTCCTCCAGGATGGCACATCCATACGTGCCGTCGCAAGAAGGTTTGCTGTGTCACTCAGCACAGTCTCAAGAGCGTGGAGGAGATACCGGGAGACGGGCCATTACACGAGGAGAGCTGGACAGGGCCGTAGAAGGGCAACAACCCAGCGTCAGGACCATCTGCTCCTTTGTGCGAGGAGGAGCACTGCCAGAGCCCTACAAAATGACCTCTAGCGGGCTACTCGTGTGCATGTTTCTGACCAAACTGTCAGAAACAGACTCCATGAGGGTGGCATGAGGGCCCGACGTCCTGTAGTGGGACCTGTGCTCACAGCCCAGCACCGTGCAGCTCGATTGGCATTTGCCAGAGAACACCAGAATTGGCAGGTTCGCCATTGGCGCCCCGTTCTCTACACAGATGAGAGCAGGTTCACACTGAGCACATGTGACAGACGTGAGAGTCTGGAGACGCCGTGGCGATTGTAATGCTGCCTGCAACAGCATCCAGCATGACTGGTTTGGTTTAATTGACTTGGTGTTATACTGTGATGATTAAGTGTTCCCTTCATTTTTTTGAGCAGTGTATATAAAAAAATAAAAAAACTCAACCTTCCCTTCCACATATTAATTATTGTGAAAGGTTTACCATTGTGGGTGTGTCATGGCGTGACTATTGCACTCTCATTAATTGCTACTTGGAATGTTGTTGATTTACAAATTTAGGCCTTTTTCTTGTTGGTTAAGGAACTGGCCTTGTAACCGAAAGGTTGCAGGTTCGATTCCCATGTAGGACACTGCTGTTGTACCATTGAGCAAGGTACTTAACCTCAATCGCTTCAGTATATATCCAGCTGTATAGATAGATTATTATTATTTTTATTTTTTTAAATGCTAAAAAGTTGTGCAAGTCGCTCTGGATAAGAGCGTCTGCTAAATACCTGTAATGTAATGTAATGCTGTAACGTCTCAGTGCATAACCATGTTACATTAAATTGAACACGATCAGGAACTGAAAGTGTGCGCTTTGAGCTTGGTGACCTATTGAAATGGCAAGCAGGTTTCAGACATGCTAATTCAGTGCAATTATTCAATGTTGTGAGATCCAGTATTGGTGACCCTGCATATCTTCTGCTGTAAATATTTCAGTGTGTGTGTGTGTGTGTGTGTGTGTGTGTGTGTGTGTCAGTGTGTGTGTCAGTGTGTGTGCATCTCTGCATTGCGCTGGTGTACCTTGCTTGGCCTCAGGCAGAGAATGTGAATCATTTTCACAATGAAACTGTTCACTGCCGTTTGGCTGGAAAAAATGTATTTTGGCTCAAGGCCTAGTTCCCCTATCCTGCTAACCTGAAAGAATGCCACGATCCGAGAGCTCTCATGCATTCGCTAATAACAACAAAAGCACAACTCGGCTTACTGGGCTGAATTTAGGTGTAATGGAAGACATGTATATTATTAAAGAACAGATGTCAAGGCAGATCATGTAACCGACCGCCAAATAATAGGTCACATGCAACCAAAGGTATTAAAGTCAGAAATTGATGTGATTAACTTTGGCAAAAACAAAATTGTCTTGAACAGTCTTAGTTAGCATCAGTTCCCTGTTAAACACCAACGACTCCAGACCATTAGATAGACAATAAAGTACGGAGCCTCGAGATATTGGATTAGTTTTAAACAAGGCTTTATCACCTCTCTATTGAAACCAAGTTCCATTATAACATTTACAATCCTTGTTAGACTCTTGAAAACCAGGCTGTCACTGTCCTGCCTTGAGTAAATATCGCCAGCAGAGGGAGCCAAATACCACAGAATAAGGAAGCAGGCTGAGCCCATGTTGGTGATGTTTTCTTCCATAAGGAATAATGTTTACTTTTATAAAATGCACGCGTATAAATACGCCTCATACGAGCATCTGAAACGCTATCCTCGCTTCTGAGCAGCGAATGTCTGAAATGCAGAGTTAAATTGTAGGACAGTCTGAAATATATTAAATAAAAAGCACTCAAAATACAAAGATTCTTTGATAGAGGCTATGGTGGACTACAGTCTGGAGGAGATGTTGAACTTTGCCTACAGGTGACCATCAAATTGTCTGACACCTAAATTAAATTTTTTATGAAACATTTATTTAAACAGGTAGGTTACTTACGAACAAATTATCTTGGGGGGGGGGGGGGTAGTCAGATATAAAAACCAGACTTGGGAGGTTGGGGGTCCATCATTCCTTCAGTCATTCAATCATTGGCATGAACCACTGAGGGTGGGATCAGAGGTCAAAGCTTGGCAGTGACGAGGCTGAGTGACGCTGGCGTTGCTAAGTTACTACATCTGGTGAGGGCCTTTGTCCCCGCCCCCACTGAATAGCCAAATTAGTTAGTTTTTCTTTTACATTGAAGTGAATCTTTAGGGATAAATGTGATTTTCAAGGACCTTTGTCCAAATCCCACGAAACTCATACAGTGAAGAAGGAAATATTTCCAGTCAAATCATTTTCATATACAATGCAGAGACATGCTTGCATACACTCCTGGTTGAAAATACCAGTCACCTGTGTCGCAGTGTACAAGTCAGTGAGATAGCCAATTTAATGCCATTACCGGCACAGCATCAAGAGAAACTGACGATTTCACCTGCTGTTGAGAGATTTTACATGGTTCATGACATTCATGAAAATTAATACTTCCAAGGAAGTCGAAGGACCGTCGGAAAGGAACCCAGGTCAAAGCTGGCAGAGGCCTGCTTGTGTCCAGGCCAGGAATGTGGTTTCGGATACGGAGGGGGAAAGGATTATTGCAAAAGCAGTAGAGAGGAACATGACTCAGGCTTTTCGTACACGGTGGGAGTAATACAGTTTATCAGAGGCGCAACGACACCAACACAACCGTCATTTAGGCACCTTTGTGTGTTCAGTCGCAGTTTCGGCAGAAAAGAAGTGGCACAGCATGGCTTGGCATGTTTATGGCATAAATTAAGCGTATTATATTGCAGTAATAATGGCAGCATTCACTCGTTCACACATAACCGGCTTTCCAACCCATTAATATCAGATATTACAATATTGATCTAATAAATGAGAAGAAACACGTGCGAAGTGAGTTAATCCGGGACCTCATTACTCACAGTGAAGAAAGAGAGACACTGAATGACAGATGTGATTGTCTCATAAAAAGATTTATTTTTTTGCCTAAATGTACAAAGGCAAGTTACAGTATTGTATAAAAAAAAAAGAAAACGTGGTAATGTACACTTTACATAAGAGAGAACTCCAGGAGGGAGAGGGGTTGAGACAAGGTGGGGGAAGGGCCAGGTGGAGGGGTGGGGGGGGGGGGGGGGGGGGGCGGGGTAAGTTGGGTGGTACGGTTGGGGAATGAATTCAAACACAGCGATTTAAAAAATAAAAAAAAGCTGTAAACATCTTCCTTTCAAGTACCGATGACTGATACTGAGTCACGCCCCCCTCGCTGTGATTGACAGGAAAGGGGCCAATGGGGGCAGGGCTGAGGAAAAGGGTGAGGGGCAAGGAGTAGGGCGGAGCAAAGGAGGAAACCCACAATAACGCATTCCCTCTCCCCCACAGGATCACAAAAGGACGTCTATCGAGCACCATTTGAGACAAGACTTTAGCAACGGCTGTGTTGTGATAAAAAATAAACAAAAATCCAACTGTCGTCTCCTACGATGGGTAACGAAATAATAATAATAAAAAAAAAAACCTCCACAATAAATTACAAAGAATCAAGCGCTTTTTCTTCAGTCTGAACCGATTCAACAGGCAGCGAGTGTTTGCTAACAGAGCCTTCGGAGAAAGAAGGCAGGATCATTACTTTATTCATTGGTTCTTACCCCCTTCAGTCCCATAAAGATCACGCTTTTCAAAATATACAGGCCCCGCCCTCTTCCACCTAAATCTCCTGCCAGACAAAATTCTGTTTAGGTCAGTGTTTATGGACATGGACGTGACATCCCGCAGACAACGTGACGGCTGTCGACCACTCAAAAAACATTGGCTTTCAAAGTAAGAACTGTACAGAATTCTCTATGACCTATTCCGGTATTCAGTTGAGGACAGTCAAATGATTTGCTGTGGTCATTGCTATACGTAAAAACAACCAAGAAGCCAAGAACCAAAACAACGCTGAACAATCTTTAAGAGAACCATTTAAAACAAACACTGCTTGGCTTGAAGCGTATTGGCAGGGAAATCCAACAAACAGATGGGAAAACAGAGAGAGAGAACAGTGACTCATGTCTCCCCAGAGCACTTGCAGAAAGGTAGCATTTTCACTGGTACACTGGGTTTCACGGGTGTCGGTGTGACAATCTCGCGCTGCTGATGGAATTGAGGAAAAGGACCACAAGTACAGGTATTTTAAAAAAACAACCCCAAGATACCATCCGACACCTCCGATTTTCAGACAACTTGAAAACTAGTAAATCTTTTCTCTCCAGAATCCAGCTCCACTTCCTGTTAAAACACGAGGCACTTCCTGTGCAGGGAGTATGAATGCAGTTAATCTGTCCACGGTCGTCCAGCCCAGCATAAACATACCTTCACATTAAGAAACTGCAGCTATATTCAGCCATTACGGCTCTTTATGCATATTAAACTGCACTGGCTCCACTTACGTTCAGACATTTATATAAGCTGAGAATACCAATATCATTTACAAGCCCATTTTCATATCCCTCTCAGTCACATTAATAAACAGCAAAAATTCTTGGAAGGTGTAAATCACATTTACCATTTTAACAGAATTCCTGGCTTTGAAAATGCCAAATTTAAAACCGTTTGATTATGAAAAAGTATTTGCGAACCTGCGGGGAACTAAAACTACGTTTCGCCATGGAAATATTCACCATCTGTTCTCACGCAATCCCTGGCTGAACAGAGGTACGGACTACCCCCCTCCCCCCGACATTTTGCATTCCAGCACTAAGATGTACCCCTACAATACCACACATCCCTGGAGAACCAATCAACGCAAGCGAAAAAGAAGCTCAACACTGGTGACTTAGCCCAAAGGAAACGCTAAACAAACAAACAAAAGAAGAAACGATCCTCTCTGATGTACTTGTTCCTCAGGGGACACTGGAGGTACACAGAGGTTGAAATGGTAGCGCAGGAGAGGGCAAGGTTAGAGGGACAAACTTCGAAAGGAAGAAAATAATAAAAATCACAACACTTCAAATATAAAGCCGTTACACCAGCTACAGTTTTCATATTATATCAACAATGGTAGAAAACAAGAGAAAAGGCTAAACAGACGAAAAAGTAGGAAATTTCTAATAGCATCCAACAGCCTTTTAAAATAATTCCTCTGTACCATATATACAGAAACCACATATTGAGTGCGTGTGGGAGAGGGAGAGAAAAACGAGGAGAAAGGTGAACATAGAAAACCTGTAGGGCTTACTCTGAAAGAACATTGTGTAGGGTTAATGCTTTTTTAGTGCTATATTACACCATGCGTAAGAGCACAACAGAGAGAGAAGGGGCCTCTGGGAAGGAAGAAAAAATAAAACGGACAGCAGAGATGTGACTTCGTTCACAAAGCGCTCATTCACTGACGACACGGGAGAAATATCCTGACAGCTATCCACAGCACTCCGTGTTGAAGTGTCCTTGAATAAATAGTTAAGTACAATGCAAATGCGCCGTGACGTCGTTCAAACAAAAACAGTCACGCGCGCTCTCGAAGAATCACTTTCGCAGTCCTCTGCTGGGGAGTTGGGCTCTGGGGGGGGTGGGAGAGCAGCAGCAGGGCGGGACCGGCGGAGGGGTCCTGGCTCCGCCCTGTGTCCTCAGGCAGGAGAGGGGACGCCAGCCATCGTCGTCGCCAGTCTGGCTGGAGGCGAGAGCCCGGCAGCCAAGCGGGCTGGCCCGGCTGTGGGCATTTCCTGCGGTTGGCAGCCGGGCATATTGTTCGGCGGGTCCAGTCCCCTCTCCCCCTTCCAGCACGCAGGCCTGGGACGTACACACGCAGGTGAAAAGACCGGCTCCAGAACAGCAACCAGAACAAGGAGCTCGGGTTTGAGGGGGAGTCAACCCGGCCGGTACTGAGCAGCTAGGCTGCGTTGTCTTCACATCGGTCCCTGGAGGGGGCGGTTCCACGGGCCCCGGTGAGGACAGAGCCGTTCTGGACCAGTACCAGGGTCACAATAGTCTGCGATCGCCTGCTTGGGCTGTCCGGCTCTCTCTGTTGTGCGTCCACTTCATACCGTAAATCCTGTTATTCAGGGTCGCGGCGGGGAATCCCTACGAGTACGGCTATTGGCAGCGGCCTACATTTGCCTTTGTTTCTTTCCTTCACAAATAGAAAGGTACCTCCAGGCGCGGCCACGCCCTTTTCCCCTTGTGTAATGGCTGACCTCCAGTACACAGTGTGGTCTGTAATGGATGCATTGACATTGCCTGTAAACTGTTTTACCCTTCCGGAAGAAAGCGCCGCGCCGTCGTAACCAGCACCGTGCGGTCCGTCGAGTGTCCGACACAAACAGCGCGTCTTCGTTTCGCCGTCGGGTAAAAAGGTGGGGCCAACGAGACGGGCCATTTTTGTCAGCCATAACTTTAAAAAACAACAACGACATCAAAAAAAAGAAAGGAGAGAAAAACGTGGAGAAAACTGAAAAGTCTGTAGTACAGGGACTGCCATGCAGAGACAAAAGTGTAAAAATGTCTCGGACAAAAACCAAACACGGACAATGTATTATCCTCTGAAATCAAGTAGGTGGATACCTTTTATTCCAAAAAGAAAATTCAAATAAAAACAACACGACGCGATGTTTATTCCCCCCGAAGGAGAGAAAGAGAGGTGTTTTTGTCAGGTCAGTATGTGGAGACGAGCAGCTTCAGTTTGCATAGAGAGCCACTGTGGCAGGTCAGACAGGGCAGCAAACACTCTCTGTTTGTATCCGAAAGGCAAACCAACCAGAGAACTCATTGTGACGTTTTGAAGTTCCACAGGGAGGCCCAAACGCTCCCTCGTCCGGCTGCAAATGAAGGACCAGGCCAGCAAATGGAATCGTTTTGTTGTAGTGATCCGAAGGTCCAGTCCGGTTCTGTATGATCCATGCCTTTCCCAGGTTCCCTGAAAGCAGCTTGTGTGCGCCTGTGTGTCTCGTCAACAGTGCAAGAAGGTACAGTGGCTCTCTGGGTGTCGGCACGGCAGAAGATGGCGATGTTGTACCAGCTCTTGGGTCCGTAGTTAGGCGCGGGGGGAGGGGCGGGGTGGGGGGGTAGTTTACAGACGCTAAGGGAAGAAGAATCTGTCCAACATCCAGGCAGAAAAAACTAAAACATACAGAAACACCATTTAACTGATGTCTAAATGAGCTCCACACGCTGCCTCATGTGATCCAGTCACATGACTCCTTGTGAGGTTGAGGTGAGCCAATCAGGTCTCCCTATTTAAAAAAAGAAAAAGAAAAAAAGAAAAGAAAAAGAGGTCAATTTGCTGCACAAAAAATCATTAAGTACACTATGACAGAACAAGCATCAGTCATCAAATTTTGCACACCAATCGACTGTAGAGAGAGGAAGTGAAGTCATATATGCTAATTAAAGCTGATAAACAGTACTGAGAGAGTTGTTGGAGGTCAGCAGTCAGTCCAGTGTGTGATTTAAGTGAAGCAGCTGCCAGCACAGGGTCACTGTTAATCTGGACATTCACTCGACTGCTGTGCATAAAACAGCTTCCTCTGACTGCTGTTACAGGCCTCACATGTCCGTCTGTTTGGGTTCCTTTGAGTTCCGCGAGGTCCACCTCAAAGGGCTTGCCAAAATTTTGCCACTTTATTTTCATTCACATCAGTCTTTGATACAAAAGCTTTTATCCCCCATTTCAAAAACGTAATTAAATGACCGTGTGTAGGCAAGATCACGT
Organism: Ilyophis sp. 1 JC-2022; assembly: GCA_022702515.1. NCBI lineage: Eukaryota > Metazoa > Chordata > Actinopteri > Anguilliformes > Synaphobranchidae > Ilyophis > Ilyophis sp. 1 JC-2022. Next base: position 14,345,842 of record CM040399.1, on the reverse strand, counting down.
AGCAACTGCAAATGACACCAAGGTGGTGTGTCGAGCTTGCCGCTGTCCGCAACCCAATGTGCAAACAATCGGCGGCAGTGAAGTGCTCGCTCATCCTAAAACGGGGGGTGTGTATGGAAGCCTTACCGTTCTCACCTCCTCGCGGGGGGGTACAGGGAGGGGGCCGAGGCTTGCTGACTGGCAACGATGGCTGAGGATGAGAGACCTGCGGGAGGAGGAACAGAAGCCAGTGTGACGCAGAGCATAGCAAGTCGGGTTTGTCGCAGGTTCAATTCCCAGGTGCTTAAATCTTTATAAACAAGAGACAAGTCAAATGTTAGCTGTGGTGTCATCCTTGATAAATGTCTGGAAACAAGCAAACACCAAATAAAGACTGCATGTAAATATAGAGCGCCAATACTATCACACGCTAAAGTGATCCACATGACAGTCAAACATCTGCATTTAATGAGTAAATGTGCTATTGTGGAAGGAAGGCATCTTTAGTCTAATGTACGCATGTTCTCCACGGCACACCTGGAAGATTGTGGCCAGCATACACCTGAGCGCAGGGTGTAACGTACCTGTGGCATAGGACAGGTCGTACTGCCCTGAGAGCAGGGGGTAGCCCAGGTGGTGGTGTGAGGGCATGATGCGCTGGGAGGGGGAGGAGCGGGGCCGGTCCATGTCCCTCTCGCGGTCCCCCCCGCCCCTCTCCCTCTCGTGGGACGCCTTCTCGCCGACGGTGGGAGATTTGCTCTTGTACTGGCTAGCGTGCTGGTGCAGGATGTCCAGGGCCTTGGACTCTGAGGTGGACTTGCTGCTGACGGTGGGGCTGGCGCGGGACTTCTCCCCCTCCTCGGGCCCTCCCATCTTACTGCCGTACGGCGAGAAGGAGTAGCCCGCGGACAAGTAGGAACCTGAAAATGGTGCGGTGTTAGTCAAATGGAGGCCATTTCCTTTGTTTCACTTATATTCACTTCTTGCGTAGTGGGAAGTACCAAAACCCATAAATCACAAGCTAGGCCAGAAGACAGTATGTACATTTTAATGTTCTGTCAAAAAAAGTATAAAAGAGAACAGACTTGACTCCATTCAAAAAAATTATACAAAGCTATGTTAATCATAAAACAATGGCTTCAGTAATAAACGTAATTTGGGTTCTTCAGTGAGTATAATTTGAGTAAATGTATGTTCCATTGGAGTGATTAACAGAGTGATTAGAGTGATTATGTGGTGATACTGGCTGAGCTCTGTTTCGGTCTCTTACCTGGGTAGTTCTGCATCATGACAGAAGGCATTCCCCGGTATCCGGGGTGGTTGGGGTCGTAGCCCTGGCCGTAGGGGTAGCCGTGCATGTAGGGCATGTAGGACTGGTGCTGAGCCAGGGGGGAAGTGAACTGCATGTGGGTGGTCGGCCGGGGGTCCTTGCCCATCCCTCGGTGGTCCTCCGAGGTGGCCGCTGACGTCCGCGGGTCGGCGCTGTCCTTGCCTTCCTCTTTGGGGGTGGGGTCCTTCGGCCGGGACCTCTCCTCTTTGCCCTTCCTGTCCCGGTCCCTCTCTCGCTCTCTCTCACGCTCCTCCTTCCAGCGCTGCTGCTGCTCCTCCTCCTGCTGCTTCTGCGCATCGGGGTACTTGTTAGGGTACACGTAGGGCCACAGCCTCGCATCGGGTTCCTGAAAAAAACACCAGCCGGAATGTGAGCCAATGCACTGGAGCAAGTTTGGAATCAACAGGTTCCAATCCCAGGTGGTGCACTGCTATTGTAACCTTGAGCAAACGACTTAAAATATTTTATTCAGCAGCCAAAAAACTGCTTAAATGAACAATGTAACCTGCATAACACACCCTCTATAGGATTGAACAACATAAAGGTTTAGTGATGTAATAGAATTTATTAAACCTTAGGGGTTTACTAAACAAAAGCCTTCATGAATGAGATTATATACTTCACCTTTCTCATTTAAATCACCAATTCCCAAACACTACCCGCCCAACAGCTTAAGAGTTACATTGTAAAAAAAAAGATTTTTACAGAAGGCTGAGATGCATACCTGTCTGTACCACATGGCCTGCTCCATGCCTGACGGCCTGCCAGATTCCAGGCCGGACTTGGACTCCTCCTTGCCATGATGCCCGCTCTCGCTCAGCTTCATCTTCAGCCCCTCGGCTTGTTGGGAGAGGACCTTGGGGTCCTCGCCCTTGGGGATGATGACGGACTTAGCAGACTCTGCGGGGGAGTCCTTGGGCTTGCCAGGGGGCTGGGGCTTGCCAAGGTCGGACAGGCTAGGGGCCTTGGAGAGGGTGGGAGGGATGGAGGCCTTCTGTTTCCACTCCTCCTTCATGGAGGCCTCCCGCTCCTTCAAGGCGGCATCCGACTTCTTCTCGGCCGCGCGGTGCTGTTCTGCTGCCTGTCTCTGTCGCTCCTCGTACTGCTGCCGGTAGGAGGCATTGCTGTTCATCAGGTGGTTGTGGTAGGCCTGGTCTGGGTGGTAGCCGTAGGGCGGTACGTAGGCATACTGGTTGTAGTAGAGGGGCTGCATGTACATGTTGGAGCGCTGCTGGATGACCGAGGGCTGCTGGGGCTGGGGGGGCTGCTGGCTGGGGACGCTGATCTCAGGCTTGCGTTCCTCTTGGGGCTCCGGCTTAGCCTTCTCCTCGCTGGGCTCCTCCTCCTCCTTCTTCACCTTCACTGGCTGCCCCTCGGGCTGGGGGGCGGCCGAGCTGGGCCCGCTGGGGCTGGGGTTGGCGTAGTTGGGGGAGTAGTAGGTCTCGTAGTTGGTATAGTATGGAGACTCCTTGCTGGGGGTCTGGGAGGGAAAGAGGGTCTTCTTAGCCCCTTCCCTCATGGCCTGGTCCTCCGACTTAGCCTTCACGCTCTCCACTTTTCCCTCACCATCCTCCCCCGCGTCCGAGATGTCCGAGTACGCTGGACTGTTGGTCTTCACAGAGGAGTTGTCTGCACCATTCTGGGTGACCACGTGGAGAGGCGTGAGGGGCTGCACCATGCCGCTGCTATCTATCCGGCTAGCCACTCCGATGGATGGGCTAGGAGCGTTGTCCGTGAAGCTGTAGATCTTATCTGCCTCGGCCTTCATGCTGGCCAGGCGGCTCTGGTGGGGGTCGGAGGAACCGTTGAGGAGAGCCTCACTCTTACTACCGGGGTCCGAGGACTCTGAGTAGGGGCTCTTTCCCTCCTCAGGCTTCCCCTTCCCAGGGGGCTTGGGGCTGTCAGCTTCCTTGGCGGACTCCTTCTTCTTTTTGTCCTTCTTCTTCTTGTCCTTGGAGGTGCTGAGGGCAGGGTTGACAGCTGAGGGATCTCCCATCACGGTGGGCTTAGGCTGGATGGCCTTGAGCTGGGGGCTCTTCGGAATGGCTTGCACCACAGTGGACATGCCGGGAGATGCGCCGGGGCTGCCGGCGGCAAAGGCGGCTGTCTGCAGGGTGTAGAGCTGCTGGGGTGGTATGGCTGGCGCTATGGGCCGAGCCGACTTCAAGCTCTTTTGCGACAGCTTGTCTGACTTGCCACCGGTGCCGGACTTCTTAGCCTTGTCCAAGACTTTCTTCTCGTCCATGCCATCGTTGCTCGCCTCGTCAGTGAGGCACGGCCCGTCCTCGCAGTCCATAGACACGCCCCCAGCATCTGCCTCTGCATCACAAACCTTCTTCTTGCCCGACTGCTTGGAGCTGAACTTCCCAGAGGAAGGGGAGGGGCTCTGGGCATCAAACCCCCGCCCTTTGGGCGTGACGGAGCGTGCTGGGGAAAGGCAGGCTTTCTGGGAGATGGAGGCTCCGTTGCAACTGCCGGGGTCCGGATGCAGAGTAGAGTCCTCCCCATACTCGCTGTCTCCATCCAGGTCCAGCTTGATGTCATCATCGTTGTGGGCGCGTGCCTGGTGATACTTCAGGCCGTTGATGTGCTTGTACTTCTTGTTACAGTTGGGGTGCGGGCAGTCAATGAGAACAGGGGAGGGGCAGTTGCGGTCAAGGGGAGGGGGCAGGGGCTCGGCCTTGATGGCGGGGATGGGGATGATGGGAGGGGGAGCCCCGCTGTTGGAATTGGTGCGCATGCGCTTGCTGCCCTTAGTGTCCTCGGAGCTGGAGTTGGGCTCCATGTCGGAGGCCGGCTTGCTCTTGCGCTTGCTAGCGGAAGAAGGACTGGCTTTCACGTCCTCCGTGTTGCTGTTGGGCGGGGTGCGGCGCTCCGACGAGTTCTGGCTGCCCCGGCGGCCCTTGCTGTTGGACCCTGCACGGGTCTTGCTGCTGCTGCTCCCCTTGTTGTCGGAGGAGTTGCTGTTCTCGTTAACGGGGGTGTTGCTGTTCGGTCTCATCCTCTTTCCCCGCCCACGGCCATTCCTCATCTCCAGGTCACTGGTGGGAGACTCACAAAATCTGAGGGGGTGGAGAGAAACATTCATTGATTGGCCTACAGCAGCATAGAGAAGATAATAGGATCTATTTTTACTCCAAAACAAAAAAGGAAAAGAAGGGGGGGCTGGGAGGTGGGGGGGGGGGGGGATACCACATCCCACATCATTACAATAGCTCATTTTATGATGTTGCTATAATTATAATGCAATTATCAACTAAGAGAAGGTTAACAGCCCGTGACCACACACACTCGGATGAGCGATGGCTCCTCTCTGAATTATTCAAAATGGGTTCAGGTTGCAGCACGGCTTGTGACAGCCCGAGGGTGTCAGAGGTGCTGCAGGCAGGCCTGATCTCTACACATCTGTTATCCCCCATACTGACAGCCGGAAGGTTCTGAAGGAGCCCCGAGTCATCGCGGCACCGGCGGGACAAGGAGCTAGTGACCGGGGTACTGATGAGGTACTGCTCTGTTGAACTGCTCTAACAGCAACATGGGGCGGAGCAGGAAGCTGTACACTCAGTCAGCGGTCCTCACAACAGGCTTTATTGCCTACCTCGCTTTCCAGCTGTGCATGTGAAGCTAACAAGACAACCCCTTCCTATCCGGTGCCAACCATGCACTTAACTAAGATAAGTATGCACAGATAGCAGGGAGAAGTGCCGTTTGCTCCTTTAAATGAGAAACGCCAACAGCATTTTCAATCGAGCAGTGAATCGCCCGCTCCTTTTGATTGCTTGAGCTCTGTGTATACGTTATCTCTGTTTGGAATATGGTGGTCACTTGATGTAGTGTCAGGTCTGTATGGAAAATGTCGTCAATTGCACTGCAACGTTTCAAGAACATAGAGATATAAATGCAGAGATATTTAAGCAATATCTCATGAGAGGAAGTGCAATTATACTGTATATCAGCACGGCTGTGATTTGGTCGTAGGCATGAGGCCGCAGGCCGAGTGCTGAAGATAATCACAGCCGTGCTGAGCTACAGTATAACAGCACGACCTCGAGTGTGATATTGCTTTTATATACAACAGTTCTACAAGCCTATAACTTATCTATCAAGTACTCAAGATTATGATTTTGTTGTTTATTTGGCTCCGCCAACAAATTATAGTTCCTTCAGATTCAATTTGTTTTTCTTTTTTCTTCTTCCCAACAGTGTAACAGTATAATGTAAACAAAGTGGAGTGACCCTGGCCGGTGATGAGGTCCAAGGTTATACTGCATATCAGCGCTCATGGAATGGGTCCCGCTCAATCGCAATGCGCTTTCGAAGCGAACTGTTGGATACAGTTATACTTAACACCTTACGCTTCACATCACATTGTAGCAGGCTGTAATCTGTATGAAGTGAATTCAGAATTAAACTGTGAGTAAACATTAGAATTAAACATTGACTGCAATGATTAAACCACTCTACAAATTAAACGTCAAAATGTTTACATTTACAAAGTAAAAAATTAAAAATAAACAAAAAACTGGCCTAAGGTTTGGCAGGGGAAAAATAACCCTGACAGGAGAGGCTGGTTAGAGATTTTAGAGAAGCTGAGTTCAGACACTCCGGAGGGCTCCATCGCGCCTCAGAGAAACTGGGCTTTTCAGTATCGCGCTGTAAAACTCAAATCAAAACCTGAGAGACAATCCTCTTGGGATAAGGCCTGTATCTGTGATCTCCTGATGCCTGAACGCGGAAAAACAGCAGGCGTAGCGTGGAGCGGCGACGGGGGAATTCTCACAGGGGCTTCCGGTGCATCTGCTTACCTTGGCGGTGCCCAGTCATGCCTGGTGCAGTCCAGCAGGGTGCCAACGTAGGTCTTGTTTCGCCAAGTGACGTTCACCACCAGCATTCCTGTAAGGGCAGAGAGAGACGTGGAGGTGAGAACAGGGTCTAATGAGCTGGGTATCTCTCACGCTGAACAGGGCTTCGTTTGAACACCCCGGGCCTCCCCTGGCCTACAGACTGACTGTTAAAAGAGTGCCCCGCGTGCCCCTCCCCTTCACAGAGATCAAGAGCGAGCCTCTGCGGCCGGCGCTTTGAGCTCAGCCTGCCTCACGTAGCGACGGTCGGCGGGGATGGCGGCTGTAAGCCGCCGGGCGTGCGGAGCGCCATTTGTATGCAGCAGGAAAGGAATGATTTGACGGTGTCCTCCATCTGACTTTGCAGCAGTCTGCAGTGGCTCCCGGGGAAGGAAAAAAGAAAAGGGTGGCATTTTCGTGTCACGCTGAAAACTACTGAGGCATATAAAAGAGTTCCCAGTCCTGGGAGCAGAGGCCTGTCTGCTCAGATTTGTCTGGAGAGCCGCTGTTCATCAGGCGGTGAGCGCTTTGATTCAGTGGACCGGGGGGTGTGGGTGGGGGGGGAGTGAGACGGAGAGAGAGAAAGAGAAGAGCAGGAGAAGAAGGGTAAAAAGAGAAAAGGAGGAGAGAGAGGAAAAAGGAAGGATGAACAGGGTGGAGAGAAAATTAGAAAATAGAAGGAGGGACAGAAAGAAAGGAGAAAGAGGATAGAAAACAGGGGACAGAGATGACTGACAGAACAAGACAACGGGAAAAGAGAAGCGGAAAACAAAGTTGGAGAAGGTGAAAAGGGGACAGAGAGAAGGAAAAAATAAATACCGAACCCCCCACCACCCGTTTCTTTCTTCGTCCTTTGCCACTAGGTGGCAGCAGACATCACAGCAGAGTCCCAGTCCTGGAGCATCTGCCATCTGCATCGAGTGTTCCAGGAACTCCAAAGGGAAGCAATGGCGTTTCATTTATCCTGCACTTAATTCAATGGCACGCAGCTGACTGCGGAATACATCGCCGAGGCCAATACATTCTTTTGCCATCGGAGGATCTCTGACACAAGGCACAAATATGGCCAGTGTGTACACAGGCCCTTCACAGCTGGGTCCACAGCCTTCTACACACAAGATTCATAAGTCTTCGTCAAAAGCACACAACGGGCCGAGACGGTGTCGAAACCACAGCCTCCAAAAATCTGACTGCACGCCTCTTTAAAGGGTCATTTCCTCTCCTCATAGTTAATACATTAAAAAGTTAAAACGAGATACTCCTTAAGTGCATTACAATCTGAGCCAAAACATTTCTTTAAATCTCCCTTAGCTCATTAAAAATGACTTGGAGTGCAGCTGAAAGGCACGGCGCGCAGATACAAGCGTGTACATATAGAAAACTACAATAGTAACAATGAAGAATAAACAGCGGTTAAGGCTCGTACACAGAGAGCTGCTTTTGAAGAAAGCCTCACTGTGGCCTGGATTCCTCTCCCTGATGGTGACCTGTGTGTGCCAGCGCAGCTCTCTAAAGTAACAGGAGTCTGCATTGAAGCAACGCGTCTAATGGGAGAGGAATGCCTGCTGGCAGCTTGCAGACCAATTCACTTTTTATTAGCACAGGAGAGGCCCCTTCCCTTCCTCCTCCCTTCCTCCTCCCACTGCCCTCCATCTTATATTCTCTAATGTAAAGCCTATTCACTTTTCAATTTGCTTTGCAGTTATGACGAAACCAAGAGGCCGGTGAGTGGGTGCAAAGAACGTGGACTGGGTTATATTTACCGGCAAGTGAACGACCACACGCGCACGCACACGTGCACACACACGCACACGCGCACACACACGAGCACACACAAGAGCACACGCACAAAGAGAATAACATGCAATCACACCGATCTCACCAAAACGAACCATAAACAAGAAGTGTATTCCCTCCCCGCACCCCGGCCCCTTCTCATAAGCCAGACGGTCCAGCACGGTATGGGAGCACCAGGTCGTCAGGTTTAGTCTCGCGACAGATTAGAGAGCCAATTAATTTCCGAGGGGATTATACGGCCGGACCGGTGGCAGAGACAATGAGAAAAACTAAGTGACTCATTTCCATGTGTTTACGAGGCGGACCGAGATTTGAGCTTCCAGCTGGAGACCGGCGCATTCCTCTGAGAAGAAGAATGGCTCTTACAGGGACTGCAAGCGCAAAGCTACGCTAAGCTAAAATAAGCTAAAGCGAGGCCCTTTCTTTATGCGGCGCACATTTTCCGCCTGCAGTCCTGAAGGCACAGAAATTATCTTTCAACGATCTGAAGATCGACACGAGGTGTCTCTGGAAACTAATAATAAATCCCTTTGGAGGAGAAAATCTGATCTGACCGCTTGGCCTGTGGAGTAAAAATACACGACAGCAGCCCGTGGTTAAACAGCACAACACACAGTAAGCACTTCAGGGTCCCCAGATTTCACGCGATAGTGCAAAAGCCAGGCAGACGTTTTCTAAAAGAACCTCTGTCTAGCAATAGATCTTACAAAGCCGCCACCTTTTAGCACAATTCTCATAAGTGACAGAACAGCAACTGAACTTCGTAATAAAACCATTCATTGGGCAAGGGGAGGGACGGACAGACTCCTTTTAAGATTAAACGTTGCGTTTGTGTGTTTGGCACTTTAATTATTGGGACACAATAGAGCATAAAGATGTTTTAAAATGTTTTTTATTTTAAACGGTTTGTAGTATGGTAACAGTTTCCCTCTCGTTGCCGTGAGAGATTCTGTGTGTCTGTTTTGCATACCTCATACCTAACTCCATATAACCTACTGCCAAAATGAGCAAACATCCAGGGCACACTGCTGTAATAAAGACAGTTCAGACGAGAGCTCAGCCATGTTGAGGCTCTTAGCTCGTACGTGGGGCAGATCTACAGATAAACCTGTAGAGATGTGATCTGCAGATAAGTGCGGGAAGTTGACAAGGATCCGGGGGTTTTCCATGGGTGAATGGTTTTCGTGAGCAGCGAACGGTGTGTTTCTGTGTTTCTGTGTGTGTGTGTGTGTGCGTTTCTGTGTGTGTGTGTGCGTTTGTGTGCGCATTTCTGTGTGTGTGTGTGCGCGTTTCTGTGTGTGCGTTTCTGTGTGTGTGCGTTTCTGTGTGTGTGTGCGCGTTTCTGTGTGTGTGTGCGTGTCTGTGTTTCTCTGTGTGTGTGTTTCTCTGTGTGTGTGTTCCTGTGTGTGTGTGTTTCTCTGTGTGTGTGTTTCTCTGTGTGTGTGTTCCTGTGTGTGTGTGTTTCTCTGTGTGTGTGTTTCTCTGTGTGTGTGTTTCTGTGTGTGTGTTTCTCTGTGTGTGTGTTTCTGTGTGTGTGTATTTATCTGTGTGTGTGTTTCTCTGTGTGTGTGTTTCTCTGTGTGTGTGTTTCTCTGTGTGTGTGTTTCTCTGTGTGTGTGTTTCTGTGTGTGTGTGTTTCTCTGTGTGTGTGTTTCTCTGTGTGTGTGTTTCTGTGTGTGTGTGTTTCTCTGTGTGTGTGTTTCTCTGTGTGTGTGTGTTTCTGTGTGTGTGTGTTTCTCTGTGTGTGTGTTCCTGTGTGTGTGTGTTTCTCTGTGTGTGTGTTTCTCTGTGTGTGTGTTCCTGTGTGTGTGTGTGTTTCTCTGTGTGTGTGTTTCTCTGTGTGTGTGTTTCTGTGTGTGTGTTTCTCTGTGTGTGTGTTTGTGTGTGTGTGTATTTCTCTGTGTGTGTGTTTCTCTGTGTGTGTGTTTCTCTGTGTGTGTGTTTCTCTGTGTGTGTGTGTTTCTCTGTGTGTGTGTTTCTGTGTGTGTGTGTTTCTCTGTGTGTGTGTTTCTCTGTGTGTGTGTTTCTGTGTGTGTGTGTTTCTCTGTGTGTGTGTTTCTCTGTGTGTGTGTGTTTCTGTGTGTGTGTGTTTCTCTGTGTGTGTGTGTTTCTCTGTGTGTGTGTTTCTGTGTGTTTCTCTGTGTGTGTGTTTCTCTGTGTGTGTGTTTCTCTGTGTGTGTGTTTCTCTGTGTGTGTGTGTTTCTCTGTGTGTGTGTGTGTGTGCGTGTCTGTGTGTTTCTCTGTGTTTCTCTGTGTGTGTGTTTCTCTGCGTGTGTGTTTCTCTGTGTGTGTGTTTCTGTGTTTGCGTCACAGAAAGATGGAAAACACACTGTGGACCTTTTCCCTTTGAAGTGCGAGGTCAGTGGAGGAGCAGACTGGCAGACCCCCCCCCCCACCCCCCCTTCTAAACTCATTAGAGTTGCCTGCGCCCTCCTGACTCAGACTGAAACTGTCCAATCAACTCTCAGAACAGAGCATAGGGGCGAGAGAGAGAGAGACAGCGCACTCCCCCTCCTCCCCCACTGTTTCTGAAGTGAAATAGCTTGTCATTTCCTATCCCCTTCCCTGCCACTGCCCCCACCAGTAACAAAAGCCACCTCAGCCACTGGGGTTCCAGGTTTTGCTCTTGCTTTTATCAAAGGGCTCCCTATTGACACCAGAGAGCTGACATGCTGTCAGAGGGGGCCGGGCCTCTTCTCCCCGGGTCAGCAGTTTCATCTTCCCCATGAAGAGTTTCATTAGAGGGCCACCGTCTTCATAATCAGCTCCCCCGCTGCAGGTCAAGTCCGTAGGCCAAGGTCTCTGGGGATTGACCCCTGACCCCTGCCGCATTGTGATTTAACTAGTCTTATTATTTTTTCCTCTCCACTGACTGGCAGCCAAACAGACAAAGGCAGACAAAAGCCATCTACGCAAATGCAAAACAAAGGCACCAACGGCAGCCCTTCAAGCTCCGATTCCTGGCAAAGGTCCTTTTCTTAATTGTTGTCTTTTAAAAGTCACTTTGTTATCGACGGTGTCCACGGTCGCAGAGCAAGCCTCAAGATAAACTGGGCATAATTAATTCTAAAAGCCCTAATCTTGTGTTAATCTGTGTTATAGTGTGGGAGGGGAGAGCAACTCACTTAACTTGAGAGAGAACATCTACATCTAACGGCGCGCTGTTACAAAACCTTTTGTTTTGGCAGGCCTGTCTGAGACTTCGGCAGACTAAGAGGAAAATTAAACTGGAGATACAGACAAAGAAAGATGATTCATAGCTCCTCTGAGAGAAATTAGGAAAATAACACTGAACTTGCCAATCATATCATTATTCTTATATAGTCCTGGTCTCTCAGTGCTGCTGCCATGGTAACCGCGCCTCTCGAATGTCAGTGCTGCGTGCTCGTTCCCCAGGGAAAGTGCGCGAGTGCGTTCCACCCCTTCTTTAATACCCGGACTGGATATTTACCCCGGCCTGAGCGGCTACACAGCTCCACGATCCCGGGCGGGGGGGGGGAAAGCCCGTCTTTGAGACTTATTGAGCGGGGGGGATGGTTGCTGGGCGATGGGGAGATGGGATTTTTCTGGTGAATCATGTGCTGGGGCACCAGGACTCTGGAGAACTTCAGCTGCTACCACAGCCTCCCGCCTTTGTGCCAGACGAGCTATATCCCTCCCGCTTTGTTTCTGCTGTAAGTCTTAAGCCTCCCCTCAATCCACTAAGAGCTCTGGGCAGGTTAGGACGAGGGCAAGTCTTCCCGCATTAGCTGTGGCACTTCTCAGATATCGACACCTTGAATCTATTAAACACACGCCTCCGCCTCCACAGTAGCTTTTCAGGGGGCCCCCTCCCCCCCAAACTGGATACAAAAAAAAAGAAAGAAGAAGAAAGAAAGAAAAAAAAAAGAGAAAAAAGAATAAAATGAAGATGTCAACAATGGAAAATTAGGCCTTCCTCTGGGCAGCTTCAGTTTCAATTCCAAATCTGTCCGGCGCGGTCGAGCCGCGCACGTCCTGGAAACGGGCCACTTCCAGCGCTGGACGGAGCCCAAGAACGAGTGAGAAAGTCGAGGAGAGGCAGGCCTGACTGCGGGAGGAGAGGCAGGGTCATAACGCCAGTCCGAGCGGGAGAGCGCCAGGCCGGGTAAAACCTGCGCCCTTTACAAGGCACTTAAGAGCGGTTTCCACACCGGAACTTTTTCTGCGCGGACAGCTACGGGTCAAGTGCGAGTCTTTATTACATACATAAATACACACTTCGCTACATACGTCTGTGGGATGAGGCGACACAAGCCCCAAACGGGCCCCTATCCTCAGAACGACATCTCCATCGAGCTGCTGACAGGCCGTCTGGAAAAGAGCATGGCGCGGTTCCCAAACTGAAACGTCAGAGCGCACAAAAAGGCCCTTTTCGCCCCCTTTTAAAAGCCGCTTCTGAAAAATGGATAGTTTCAAACATTATGGCAGGGCTCCAAAGAAAACAAAAGGTGCTCTCTCCCACAGACATTTCAAAAGGTCCCCGCTTGGACAACTACCTCTCAAACACTTTCCATTTTATCTTTCTTTGGCAGAGGGCAGGCCTGCTTGAGAGTGTCAGCATGTGTTGGACGTTAACTTGAGCTCCCAAATCTTAATAAACATTTCAACTTTTAAACTAAAAACATAAAAAAACAAGATTTACTGCGGTCCAGCGAGACCCTAAATATGGAAGTTAAAAAAAGTAAAGCGGATCTCCGACATTGCTCCTGCGGTTGCCGAAATGCTTTTAAAATAGCGGATTTTCCTTAAAACAACTCGGAGGATGCGATGGGAGCGACGTGTCGTGGCATCGGGAGGCTGGCACGGGTGGCGTGGCCCCCTGCGGCACAGGGCTCTCAGGCGCGCCGTTAGTTGGATTTTCCGGGCGGCGCTTCAAGAGCAGTAAACCTTTAGAAGATTTAGAGCTGACATTTTAAAGTGTCAGCATGCTGGGCCTCGGGGGGGCCTGTCACTACATCAGGGTGACCCTGGGGTTACAGCCTATCGCTGCTCTGGGGGGAAGGGCGCCTTCAAATGCCACTCCCCCCTCTCTCCTCCATCTTTGTGCTTTTTCCCAGGATGCACGGCGAGCTGCCAGCCTCCCCCCGCCCATGACCGAAGTGCAAGGCTTTTCAGAGTAGGGGTTCATGCCTGTGCATGTCAGGAGGGCCGCCCCCACCCCTCCTGGCGGATCAGCCCGACAGCGCCACGGCGAGAGGCTCATTGATCCACGCACCAGGCTATAAATACCGTGCACCTAAAGGTCACCATTTGGTAGTCAGATTCCTCAGCAAATATTCTGCCCTTTAGGTGAAAATTAACATTACTTTAATTAAACGTATGGGCAGTTCTGGAGGGACAAATTTCATCATCATGAAAAGCACGATCGCACAGCGGCCCGGATAAACGCTACTACAGCGGCCTGGAGAAACGCTACTACAGCGGCCTGGAGAAACGCTACTACAGCGGCCTGGAGAAACGCTACTACAGCGGCCTGGAGAAACGCTACTACAGCGGCCTGGAGAAACGCTACTACAGCGGTCTGGAGAAACGCTACTACAGCGGTCTGGAGAAACGCTACTACAGCGGTCTGGAGAAACGCTACTACAACGGTCTGGAGAAACGCTACTACAGCGGTCTGGAGAAACGCTACTACAGCGGTCTGGAGAAACGCTACTACAGCGGTCTGGAGAAACGCTACTACAGCGGTCTGGAGAAACGCTACTACAGCGGCCTGGAGAAACACAACTATAGAAAAAGTTTTACCCGTTTTTCCTTTCATCACACATGCGATGTTGTTAAGACAAAAGCAACCGTTGGACAATTAAGCAGTGTGAAATGCTGCGTACAACACTTTCCAAATTCTGTACAATGCATCAGAAAGACATGAGAGGATCCAATGAGAAAGTATGAAAGTGAAGCTTGGCTCGCCAAATCAGTATATTTCATACCAATCATTAGCATGCATGCGATGGTGCAGTTTGCAAGGTGGGTGCACGCACATGATTGGATAATGTTCTAACCGGGAAAAACATGGCGATCAGGCAGGTAAACCCATGGAACCCCGTCCCTGCCCCAGCCGGTTTTCTATCACAGTTAATTTCAGTGGTGCAGCTAGCAACGAGACAACCATCTGTGATTGGATGCTTGCACTGCAGCCAAGTTAGCTAGCTAGCTTCACTTACTTCAGTCACATTTTCTATTTTGTAACACTAACAGCTTTGAGATTAAAACATAAAAGCGAGCTTGTTTGCGGTATATTAATCGAGTGGTGCGTGTCGTCAATCCATTTCAATTGACCTAAAATGCATGTGTGGGGAGGAATACACATAACCTGGATGCTAAGATATAATCAGGATGTCATAGTTACAGTCAGTAACGTTTCTGGTGGTCGAATTCGATATCTACTGGTTAAAACATAACAGGCCTAACGTTAAGCATCCTGCGACTCGTATGTCTGGCACAAGCCGATTAGAAGCTGCTGGGTGTTTGTTATTGGTTTTAAGGCATTGGAGATTTAATTCAATGTTTTCTGCATAAGTGCCTATTAATTTATCTTTTTATTCTTTATATTATTCCATGTAATTTATCTATTAGTTATATGATACTATAACGACGTATGAAGCTAGCTAAACTCATTAGTAGTAAATATTTCAATACTAAAATATATACAATATCAAATGCCCTTCTGTCATTTTGATTCTCCCACTGGGCCTGCACTCACCCAAATTTAAACAAAATAAAATATCAGTTGCTTTTTCCCATAAAATGAAGTTGCCTTATTTACCACCAAGAAATCACCACTGCAGAGGGCAAGATGTGGTCTATAACAGACGGATATCTGAAGAGATGTCCAAAATTGATAATGTTCCTTCCATATTCCTATAGGAACGTGCTTAGAAAAATTGTGGGAAATGTTTCATGAGAATTAGACTAAAACAGTTTGTCTTTGTCAACTAAAATTACTTCACTTTTCGTTGACTAAAACTATTTTAGTTTTCATTGACTGAAACTAGACTAAAACTAACAAAATCCAAATGGATAAAATCTGACTAAAACTAAAATGCATTTTAGTCAGAGGACTGATTAAAACTTAATCTATATTTGTTGTCAAAATGAACACTGGCGGGGAGGACTGGGTGAAATCCGACATGGCGCCCAGTGAGAGGGGAAAGAAAGAGAGAGAGAAAAGGGAGAGAGAAGAGAAAAGGGGGAGAGAAGTCCTCGGAATGCAGATGAGCTCTTTCATATGCTGTCGCTTAGAGAATTCCGGCAGGCACCGTATGGACAATCTGAACTTTCTTGCCAGCTTTGCTTGCACACACTTCTTTGAAGATTATGTTTTTTTTCCCTGTGCCTGAGATTCAGCCCCAGAGAGAGTACGGCGATTCAGGCCTTCTACGCCGACGGCACGGTGAAAACAAGATGATACCGCTAACCAATTTACAAGAGGCTACCGCATCAAATTATTTACAAACCACAGCCGGAGATGGCAAACTTTTCAAGTTACCTTGAAAGGCTGGGAGTCATTCCAACGCTGTGCCTGATAGGCCAGGCCTCTCAACGGCTTGTTTTAAGAAGATAATCTGATGTTGACCCTGGAGGTGCTAACGGTAAAAATTAGGCCGTTGACTGCAATCCTCTGTCTGGCTGGAGGCTGAACTTTAGAGGCAGCAGAACTGAAGCCCCAGTGGGGAGAGGCTAAAGAGGAAGCCCACATCCTCCGCCAAAGAAACACCCATCCAAGTCTCCCAGAGGAATGCTGAGGAATGCGTGCAGCTCTCTGTAAATGGAGATGTTTGCTATGAGTGGCGACTTCTTTGGTGGCCTACCAGGCGGACCAGGGCCTAATGAGACCCTCACCCACCACAAGTTATGGGTGGCTCCCAGGACCAGAGGTGACAGCAGCTGGCTGATGGCCACTGGTGAAACTGAACTCCATCATCAGCTCCCGTGCTATGCACACTACAGATTATTTTCACACCAGTAGGATGTCACTCTCTCGCCCCGTGCTGAGACTGCGATCAAGCGGTGACGGCAGGGGGCCCTTACCGTCCTCGGTCTCCTGCCACACGATGCCCTCCAGGTTGACGCTGGTCCCGGGTTCGCAGGGCCCCAGGCACTCCGGCTCGGTGGCCAGGGCCACGTCGGACGTATTGACCGCCACGGAGCGCGTGCGCACCATGATCTGCTCGCACGGGGAGGCGATGTCACTGTTTCCCACCGGAGCCAGGAGGTGCAGCGGGGGAGGGGCGGGCGTGGAGACTGGAGACTCCATCTACAGAGACAGAGAGAGAGAGAGAGGGGGGGGGAGAAACAAAGAGCAGGTTAAACCTCCGAACAAGCACAACTCCCCCTTTGAGGCGTCTGGGATAAAACAAGAAGAGACCCCCGGCACAGCCACGCCCTTCCTAACCATGATGCTCCAATACAGGTGGCTGCCCCCCCGAGGAGAGACGTACACAAGAGAGACCCCGACACAGCCACGCCCTTCCTAACCATGATGCTCCAATACAGGTGGCTTGCGCCCCCGAAGAGCGGATTACAAGCCCTTCCCTTCCAGAGTCGATTAGGAAACATGCCCTCCGCACCGACACCCCACTCCAGGGGCTCCGCCCTCACCTTCCCCCACGCAGCGAGATATCCCACAGCGCCGCATCATCTGCTACATCTCACCGCTCGCTAACGCACTCAATTAAGAACAGGGGGGCGAGGTGACGGTCTCCGTTCTAACAGGGCTGAGGGGCCCAGTAATTGATTCCACCTGCTCTGAAGCACCATGAGGACAGGAAGAAAGGCAGGCAGGCAGGCAGGCGCTGGGGACCAGACCGGGAACAGCGAGCCACGCTGCCTGTCTCTTTCGAGCTCTGCCCTCACGCTCATTACAATCCTTAGTGCTTATTACTCAAGCCGAAGACACTTCCATTAGGCACATTAAATCATAGAACAGGAGCTACAGAGGTGACGGAGCGTGCGTTTTGCACATTCCCAAGTTATTTATCAGGCTGGCTCGTCGGGCGTCGGGCGTCGCGCGTGGAGAAGCTCCGCTGCCAGTTTCATTAATGATATTTATGAACCTGTAACTGTTCATATGCAACTGATGTGCCATTCCAACCAGAAAAAAGTATCGTTATGAACAGTGAGAGAATCCCAAAAAAAAACACTCAGTTACTCTAAAATGAATAAAAAGAACACCCGGATTTCATTCAAAGATGTGAACAGATCTAATATAAGATATTCATAAATTTAAAAATCTAATTTTACAGTGACCGTGCACTTCCAAACCCCAGAATTAAATAACTCAGCAATGCCATTCGTTTTCCAATCTCACCGCAATGAGTCGTAATTTCCACGGTGATGAATTTCATACAGCGAGGACGATTTTAACTTCTGCGCTCGTGCAGTATTCCAATTCCTGCTCGTTCAAAAATGTGCCTCTGTTTCTGCGAAGGATTAGAAAGCCCAGCTGAGCATCCGATTGGCTCACCGCAGTGCTGAGATCAGAGGTGAGTGGGCGTAATGATGTCCTCTTAATTACTTGGTGTCATGTTACAATGCATGCTTTGCACCGGTAGCGCAGTGGACAGAAAAGGCCAGGTAATCGCTGCCTGTGTCAGCCTGCTTTGGGGCTAATCCTGGGTCAGGTCTGGGTCAAAAATTGAATTTCCTATGTTGGTTTGCTACATTTGCAACATTGCGATTCCTACCTCAGCACCCAGCTATCTCTGTCTGGTTATTCTGCCTCTGTATTCTGCTGTAGCTAGTGACTGTGGGTGGATGAAATAAACACTCTCGCTACGGTTCAATCATCTCCCCGTTTTGCTCTCTCTGCAGCGTGTTTTTTTTTGTCTTGTTGCCATTGTGTCTTTCAGCTCACAGCTCTCTCAGCGGTTCTCGCCGGTTCTACAGGAAACGGCTCTTCAGAAATCGCTGCTGGAACATTGTGTTACTGAATGGCCGTTTCGCAGGGCCTGTTGGCAGTCTTCCTGCGCCTCTGAAATCCAACACTGAAGGTGAATCCAACCTGCCAGCAAATAAATCATTGCTCACCAGTTCTTGCAATGAGCAATGCAGCGCGCGCGCGCTACGCGGTGTGTGCAACCGCAGTCAAACCGGTCTACATTTCCAGAGCGCGCATGACAGATTTCAATACAAAACAAGAAGCAGCAAACTGGCGAGGGCTAGCATCAAGGCAAAATGGGGGGCGCGGTGTAAACGGCGCTCTCAAAGAAATGACACCACAGCGCTGTCATGATATTTATATCCACATGCAAATCTGCGCCGAGCCTGTGTTCGGCGAGGCCAGACTCCGCCACACTGAGAACAAACAACCGCGCGATCCTCTCTCGTTAGCTACAACCCGATAACGATCGAAAACAGCGATGGGCAGGGGTCTCGTTTAAAAAGCGGGAAGGCCAACTGCCGTGCGACGAGCAAAACGGTGGCATGGCTAGATTAAAACATGACACACTGCGGGCGAAGAGCGGCACGCAAATGTTTTTTTTCGTGTGGTCTGCGGCTTCGATACCCTCCTGGTCGACAAGCGCGTTCATGCGTCGTCCCAAAAAGCGCAAACGATTCCCAGCCGAGCAAAAAACGGTCCAAGACTTTTCTTAGTTACAGAATTCATTAACTGCGCAAAAGCTCCCGGCCACTAACCTTCCCAGAATGCATCGGTGCCAAGCCCTGAAAAGGTGGGCTATTTGCATACCTGCTTTTCCGCTGATTTTCAAAGCAAATGCGATGAAGAAGCTCTTTGTAAGAGAGACTGTGGGAGGGAGGGGGGAGGGGGGAGGGGTGTTTGGAGCAACCACAATAGGAGCGCGATTGTTTGTTGGTCTTGCCGCTTTCCCTGTGTATTCACCTAAAGCAACAAGCTCCCTGATGAATTGAGCCGAGAGTGTGGCCTTTAATTACAGGAGGAGCAGCTGGTGTCTTCAAAGGCTCGGGGACTGCAGAGGAAGGCTCTTAAAAAGGCTCTTATCACCAAGGATATCATTGAGCCCACACTGGAAATGAAGGATCGCGCCGAAGGCGGCCGTACGAGGACGTGGGTCTGAACGGGAGGCCTCTATTCATTACGGGCTGGATGTGCTTTGACCTGAACGGCCAGTAATGACTTGAAGCAAGTGCCACTTCAAGTGATCTTAATTTTAGCAATGGCCAAAGTAATAATACTGAGAAACATGTTCACCACACCAAGGACAATTTTCACAAAGGTAACATTTCATTATCGTCAGCGGCGCTTTCTGCCACGCCCCTGTATTTCCCCTCTTCTGCCTGCGAGCCTGATTGGTGCGCTATCGATCGTGCTGCTTGGTAAAATCAAGGATCCAAGGAAGGAATCCACGAGTAGTAGCCACACAATCCAGCCCTAGCCTAAAACACAATGCAGCACCCATTAATGGGCGAACAATTAAACCTTACATGAGCCTTGTAAAAAGACAAAAACAACAAAAAAAACGCTTACAAGCACACTGAAAAAAAGATTTTCTTGTGTAGAGCAGATTCTCTAATACCATGGCCCAAAGAGAGAAAATCTAGTGCAAGCCCATTGTAAAACTGTGTTATCATAGACTTACTGCTGTTTATTGATTGTGTCTGAGCTGCCAATGAGTCCTTCTGCAAAGAGCAGCATATTCAGCCCGAATGTCTTCAGGGCTGCAAGACCAATGCACTGACACACTGTGCGTGTGCGTGTGTGTGTGTGTGTGTGTGTGTGTGCGTGTGCGTGTGTGCATGAGCATGTGTGTGTGTGTGTGTGTGTGTGTGTGTGTGTGTGTGTGTGTGTGTGTGTGTGTGTGTGCGCGTGTGTGTGTGTGTGTGTGTGAGAGAGAGAGAGAGAAAAAGAGCGTGTGTGTGCGTGTGTGTGCGTGTGTGTGCGTGTGTGTGTGTGTGTGTGTGTGTGTGTGCGTGCATTTTAAAAGGCTTGTCTACTCTGGGCACCCAAACAAAAGCATTATTCAAACCCACTTCTTCAGCGTCAGTGAAAAACTACAAACTGGCACATACATCGCTCACTTCCACTCTGTAACCCACCAACGCAGAATCCAATAGTGTTCTCTCCCTTTCCCTCTGCCTCTTCCCTCTCTTTCTCTCTCTCTTTCTCTCCCCTCTTTCTCTCTCACTCTCTCTTTCTCTGCCTCTTCCCACTCTCTCTCCCTTTGCCTCTTCCCTCTTTTTCCCTCTGCCTCGTCCCTCTCTTTCTCTCCCTTTCCCTCTGCCTCTTCCCTCTTTCTCTCCTTCTCCCTCCTCTCTTTCTCTCCCTTTCCCTCTCTTTCTCTCTCTTTCTCTCCCTTTCCCTCGGCCTCTCCCCCCCTCTCTTTCTTTCCCTTTCCCTCTGCCTCTTCCCTCCCTTTCTCTCACTTTCCCTCTGCCTCTTCTCCCTTTCAACGCCCCCTCTTCTCGTGCTCCGAGTTTACAGCCTGGTTTACTAAAGTGGTCCAAACCTCATGTTTGTGAGAGCCGTGCGGAGTCACGCAAGCTTTCCCTCCGGCGCACTCCCGCTGGAGCTCTCTGGGAAAGCCGTGGCAGAGGAGAGCGCCGGCCCGTGTTATTGGCCTTGCTGAGCCGGGGCGGTCTGCCGTTACCGCGAGACGCCACGGGGCTCTGCTGGAAGCTGGGAGGAGGTTAATCTCGTTGAACGCCGGCGCACGGAGGGCCAGGAGAGCTGCCATTTTTAGATGGCGGAGAATGCGCTGGTTTTTTTTCCCCCCCTTGTCGGCCCAGGGGCAGGCTCAGATATGCACAGCGGCTGTTCGGCAGCCATTTCCCCTCGCTGGAACAGCGACGCGCTTGGCTGGACTTAGGCCTAAACCCCGGCTTGCCACCGCGCTCGTGGCTGGGATTACTAAACTCAGCCCGTGGCTTCAGTAGGGATAGCGGGAGGATTATTTCCAACGGTGATATTGAAACACGAATTATTCTTTTCTTTGTTTTAAAAATAGGTGGCGTTTAATTATAACGCCAGTGTCCCTTACATACAGGCCACAGTGGGCTGCAGTGCTGAGATAACTGGCAGTGAGAAACGCCCGCAGTCCACCTCTGTGACCCCGAAAAGCCGAAACGGCCTTGCGGGGCTCCGCACCCGTGAGAACAGCGCCGGATAGGGCAGGCCAGGATCGCCCCGCCTGGCCGATTTAAATCACCACAGAGCCGCTACCCCGCCATCTCTGGCTCAGTCTCTGCTCTCTCGACGCACCAGTAGTGCTTCAGAAACTTCGGAGGAAGTTCCCCTTTATTTCATTTTCTCTGAGCCGAATGCGTGACGAGGCCATTTTAAATATCCGAAACCCTGCTGTTTTTCCTAACTCAGTTGAGCGAGCACTTTCACAGCAGCTGACAGATCACACTCACGCGCACACAAACACACAAACACGAACGCACGCACGCCTCACCTGAAGCACTTTTTTGTTGTCGTACCATTGCAAGCTAAATAAGAACAGGGCAGGGATCACGCCTTGTGGTTGGGCTGACTGGAAAGACGGGACATCGATGGAAAGCAGAGTGAGCTGGTTTACTGGGGCAGAGAGAGCAGCCCGACCCAGTCTGTACCCGCAGACCTGCCTCCGTGAGTCCCGCCGTTTTTCATCCCCCTCATCCCCCTCATTACCAATTGACTTTTTGGCATCGCCGAGCCTAGTTAAACATCTCCACCAAATCAAATTACGCTGATGGGACGCAACGGATACGAGCCAGTCAGGTCCTCGCAGAGCCGGCTTGATACGCTTCATTTAGCCTGTCAATTTGCTGTCCGAATGCAGAGAGGGCCACCGGCGCAAAAATTGTCTCTAAACAAGCGGTTACCCGGGGGGGGGTGGGGGGGTACCTGAGGTTACGTAGGCCTGCGGGTTCGATTTGGGAAGAGGCCTCCCCCCTCTCTCCTGGAGCTGGACCCCTGTTCCTCAGAGGCCTGGAAAGGCTCGCACAGCCGTAACCACTTATGAGGGACCCGTACCCCTTTGGGTTGGGTTTCAGTGGAAGAAAACGCAACTGCTGGCAGAGGCAGATGGGGGGGGGGGGGGGAGTGAGAGAGAACAGCAGAAGAAAAACAGCGGGGAAGCCAAGACAGGCATACAAAAGAAGGAATCTCCCCCACGCTGCTAGAAACGGTGCTTTTGGCGGGGAAACGCACCGCAAAGCTCCAATTCCTTTGACTAAATAAAGCATTCCGCAGGTCCCCCCGCGCCCTGGGCTCTTCTGTGGAAGGAGTGAGCGTGTCTGGCGGAGAGCTGGTCCGGTGGCGCGGGGAGATGATGTCATCCTCCCGATATCCTGCCAGCATGCCTGAGCTCTGACGCATTTCCCGCCCGCACGGCGGGCTGGGAGTCTGGCGGAGAGGTCGGGCCGCGTGGCGATGACAGCGGGGGCGCGGGAGGGGCCCGGGGGAGAGGGAGCTCTCGTAGACCGCCCCGCGACGGGCCAATAAACCAGCGGAAGGCTGGAGAAGCTCGGGGGAAGAGAAGAGGACTGGCTGGGGGGGGGGAGCTGTAAAAAGCGCCTCGCCTGCTACAGCGGCAGAACGATGAATGAGGGGGTGTGGCTCCAGGTAGGGCAGTGCACCCAGGCACTTGTGAAGGATAGGCAACAGTCAGCCTGTGCCATCACGCCCTAAAAGAGCTTCTGCTTTCAGAACAAAGAGCCTCAGCTCACCTTCTCCACAGAAGGTCAGATTGAAATCTACCTCGCTGAGACCGTTCTGGAAGAAAAGATGGTGGAGATTAGCCTATTCATATATGTCTACAGACAAAGTGAGGCGGGGAGGGACAACGCCAAACAGAGATGGCGGGGCACAGAAATGAGAGAGGCGAGCTGCTTTTCATTTCTTCGAGAAGAGATTTTTCCATGGCTCGGTTACTTTGCAGCCATTTGCTTTTTCAATCTGAACAGGGTGTGGAATAAACACCTTCCACCAGCCAAATCTATTCTAGTGGCCAGTTTGGCAGGCAACCAACCAGGTTGTGTAAAAGGTAATGTGGCTGGTAAAATCTTAAATACGGCTGGAAATTTTTAGAATCCACAAGCCACTCTTGCAGGTGACAAATTTAATTGCATGCCCTGAATCAGAACTAGGCGCACTGGACAGAGAGGAAGAACATGACTTCCTGTCAGATTTAACCCTCAGGGACAGGCAACGCGCAACCAAGTCGTGAACCGAACTTTCACCCGTCCTTGAACTTTCGCTCCGCCACGACCTTGGCAGTTATCAAAGCGGGCCGTAAACATTCCGTTACTACAAACATTTCACCCAGTCAGCATAGGGCGTTCTCCGAGAGCGCGGCGGCTGAGACGCCGCGCAAAGCTGTAAAAGCCCCTTGATAAAGAAATCTCCTGTATCTAAACCACGGCCTGAAAGAGAGGCTTTGTGGTGGCTTGTTTGATTTGGAAAAGAGCACAAGCGCGGCGCGTCACGTGGGCTCAGCGGAGCAGGGCACATCTGCCCACAGTCACGCACGGCCCTTCAACCCCAAACCCGGCGGTGATAAGAGCCGACTGCACTGACTAATGTCACGCTGAGTTCAGACCGGGCTTCCTGTGTGCTGTCCTTAAGTTACAAACGCTACTCTCAAATACTTAAGAAAAAAAACTATAAAGGCACTTAAGACTTTGATGGGAAAAGATGAATGATTATAGTACTTGGCTTTGTACATATTCCTGCCACCTTGGCTAGTAAGAGGAATTCTCAATGCTAGTTAATGGGCCAAAATAACAGTGGTTGTGTAATACTGTTCAGTCAACCATTAGTCGAAAGCAAACAAGGGTTTGATACTATAAACGCAGTCATCAAACCGCAATACATTAAAGGAGCCAGTTACTTTCCTGATACCACTTAGCGCCAGCCAAGTTGCCTAGAATGATAGCGTAGCAGTGAACGCCAGCTGCCAAGCTGAGCACCTACACTCCCATCGCTTAGCGAGCGCATTTTAATTTAAAACTGCACATGAAACCCCGCCTCCGCTCATTTCAGGCATTACAAATTTAGGCCGTGGAGTTTAAACGAGCCCGTTTCATGGCAAATCAAGGTTCGGACGGGTTACAAAGGGTTACTTTGATTAACTTGTTTTAAAGCGATGCATGCAAAGCGTGCTGGAGGTTGGAGCAGGCCAACCACTTCGCCCTGACAGGGGACAGACCAAACATGACTGGAGAGGCGGCGTTCATCTTTCCCTTATGGGTCACTGCTGAACGCATCTTCAGTCCGACGAGAGCAGTGGCCACTCCTCACAGGGACTCACGGCGATGACCAATTATGTAGCCGGAGGCTTTCGGACAGCCAATCAACAAAACCAACCGACTACACGCAATTCCATCTCATAATACGAGATGAAACGAGATAGGCCGTCTGGTCAATACACAAGCCCACCCGCAAAACAGTGCGCGCAACCGGGATTGACGAGCCTATTCCAGGAGCCCAAACCAAACCGGTCACTGCCTTTTGACCGGCATTGCATTTATTTTCAAGTAGAAATCACAAAAGCTAATGCGCTTTGACATCTACCATTTCATGAAGCCGTAAAAGCTAGCTGTGTAAAATGCTGTGAATGGTTCCGCAGTTTGTGTTCAGCCAAGACATTCTGGAGGAAACCATTCTGCCTGCCCCAAAAACAAATCGGGCAACGACCGGCTCTTTTCGTCTAATTAGAGAGGGGAACTCGTTAAAAATCTGGATTGGTGGACGCGCAAACCCTGCCTGTAATTTGGTCGGTGCTGGACCCTGGTACCCTCAGAGTTGACCACATTCGAGGCCCTGGATTGGTAGGTATGGAGGAGCCAAACGCACGGCTCCCCGCGATCCCAGGCCCGAGCCTTCCATCATCAAACAAGGCGAGTAATGGCGGCGTTCGAGCAAAATCCGGTTCCCAAAATCTCCCACACGCAGGGCTCTCATTACAACCAAAGCTGCCTGCTACCAAAACCCTCAAAACGAAGAGCGCAGAAAAAAACGACCAGATACCACCACAAAAACTGCTTCCAAATCCAGAACAGCCAAGAGGCTGGCTAAAAGAAAACTCCCTGCATTACGAACAAAAAGCAGATAAACGCTGCTCGGGAACAAAAAAAACACAATAATGCGCACACGTACACAAACACGGGCGCGCACACGCACACACCTCTGCTTCAACAAAGATAGCAGTAATTTCAGCTTAATGAGGCTTAATTTGAGCCAGCATACCCTCGTAACCCAGCTTCACACTTGAACGCCGTTTATTCCTACCAAGCCTGCGTGTCATTTAAGACCAAGAGATGAGGCAGAGCAGGGGCCCCTGCGCACGCACACGCCTCATTTACATATGCAAGCCTTACCAGGACGCCTCCATTTCCTTCAGTCAGAAAAAATGAACCGCATTAAGATGCAACTGTGGGTCTAGTATGTTCCAGAGCCGGTTTAATTACCATTATAAAACTGCCATCAGGAAGGCTTTGCAGGTGCACTGCTCAGCAAGTCTGTACCTTAACCATCTGAAAGCACCGATTTAAGAAAACGAAACATCTATAATTCATGGAGAGAAGAGAGAGAAAAAAAAAAGCCCAAGCCAGTCGCAAGGCAAGCAGTTCTTTAAATCAGTGGCGCCCGGCGCATTTGGTGCTGTGCAGGGCTGCAGCCTGCGTTTTATGCGATGCAATTAGAGGCCCAGGGAGCCCGCGCAGTGTACTCCACGCCGCGGACCCGTTTTCAGGTGAAAGCCGAGACGGGGCGCAAAACCCGCCACGCCCCGCGCCCACGTTCCAGGCCCAGGATGACCGGGAACCCACCCCGGCGCGGAACTACAATCCCAGCATGCAGCGTTCCCCGCCATGCCGCCGCCCAGCAGCCTGCTAACGCTCCCTGGGTGACTTGAGCTCACGCGCTGAACGTTGCGCCCTCCCAAAAAAAACCCGCCAATTTAACATTAACGCGCTCCAAACTCAGCACCCAGTACAACAGCGCCGCGGATCCACGCCGGCTTCAACGGCTCCAACTGCTGCAAAGCAATACGATAGAAGGAGGGAAAAAAAACAAAACAAAGAGAACGAACGCCTTGCTGCTTTAAATACCTTGTCACAGTGAATCTTCCTTCTAAGAGCCGCCACAGAAAGCTGGAGAACACCTCGTTTGCTTTTCATAGCTGACAACTTGCCTGACGGGAGCAGTATCCGCTGTCCCGGGCGCAATTGATTGAAGGGGTGGGAAGCCAAACAGAAGATTCTATGGCGCTGGAGATATTTTCCACACAAACCAGAGGGAAGGAAACGGCATCAGACAGCCTGAAGGGCTGAGCTCCCTTTCATCTACAGGCCCTTAGCAACAGCTTCAGATTGCTATTCACCTGTTGCTAAGAGGAGACTCTCAGCCGATCCTTCCTCACAACCCAGCAACATCAACGGGGAAGAAAGAAATTTCAATAGGAAACAAAAAAGAAATTGAATAAAGGTAAAAAAAATCTAGATTAAATCATCCTTTCGGAAAATTCTGATGCAAAAACAAATAGTTTGATTAAATGACAACCTCTGGCAATTTAAGGCTTCTTCAGGAGCTGTGCAAAATGTGATATTCAAAAGAAGGCGAAAGAACATTTAACACCTGATTCGTTCGATTAAGAAACAAAACGGGCAGTTTGAGAGGCAGCAAAAAAAAAAAAAAAAAAAAAAAAAACACTTTACCTGAAGAGGCCCCTTTATTGGTGTTCAGTGACAATCACTGCAGGTGCTTTACAGAAGAGCTTCCTTTCCGCACCAACTACCTGCGGCATTAATAAGAATGAAAGCAGGCAAGAAAGAGAGCTGGGAGGGTGGGGGGAGGGGTAGCTAAGAGTCGAAACCTTGTCAACACCTGTAATTTGGAAGGGAAGAGCGGCGCAGATAAGCAAGCGTTCCCAGGGACACCTGGGAATGGGGAGGGTGTGACACGGCACACAAAAGGGCGTGCGAAACCTTTTCTTCCAGTCTTAAAAAAACGCCACAGAGCAGACACGCCGCTCGCAAAACAAGTCGCTCGCGAAACAAGTCGCTCGCAGAGGACTCTGCGGTTTCCAGGGTGAGCGAGAGAAATTCTTCACGTCAGTTTTTATTTTTTTTGCTCGTAATTGGAGAAACATGAGACTGAAAGGTTGAGGGGAAAAAGTGACTCCATCTTCTAAGAGCAACCAGCTGCGCTACAGCGACGCAGAACAATCCCAGAGGTCTCACAGCTAAACAGAGGCAACAAAATCATTAGGGTCTCTTACGCTGTGGATCGCAGGTCAGGCTGAAAACCAGAAGAAAACACTCCCGACGGCTCCGCGGGTCGTGTGAACGCGTCAGAGCGAACGCGAGCGCGTCTCTCCCGGTCGATCTTCGCGCAAGCGTTTGAAACTGGTCTGAATCAATTTGAGCGTGAGGATGCGTCGTCTTGAAATGGCGACGGCCTTCGGTTGCTATGCGTCCGCTGACGCTTAATCGCCGTGCGTGAGGGGAGAAAGGAAATGGAAAAGAGGTTGGCTTTCTGTCTCACATTGAGCCGGAGTGTTACAGTGCACTTACGCTCACACTCCCACAGACGTCAGAGCGCAGCGCACCAGGTGGGCACGAGGAAATGAGCAAACTCTGCAACTCGACACACTCCGTCCTACGTAACCCGCCGGTACCGCAGTCCCTTAGCCACTTAGCCAGTTTCGCCACCTCGCTATGTGTCCACGATGGCAACGAATCGGCCGCTGGACACACAAACACGTATTCATGCTCTTTTTTTCATTTATTTTCACGCCCTAACAGAGCGCTGTTTTTCGGCCGCTTCAGCGCTTGGGTACGAGGCTCTTGTTCACGCCCCGGTGTTTCACGTGCATGGCCCCTAGCCCCCCATCTGGGGCGCCTCTCGCTTCTCGCCCATGCGTGAAAACAGACTGTGGAGAAAAACAAGAGCCCTCTCTGCTCAAGGTGAATCGCTTGTGTGACCTGAGAAAGCTGCCTCTATGCTTTATGTAATATGAGCTTACCACGAGGGGTGGGGGGGGAGGGGAAGAGTCCATTTCTACAGAAGGCTTCACAATCAACAGTGTTTCGCAACGCCCCCAGCTTATCCGTGTTCAGGGCTGAGAGCCCCCATCAAGTTAGCATGTAGCGGAGCTAGCTGTGCCTCTTCACACAAAAAAATAATAAATAAATAAAAGAAAAGACCAGGGATTGTCCGATTACTGAAACTGTGCCGACGAGATGACTTCCCATCTAGTAGCCGTTGCTGTTTGTGCGCAACAGAATGTGTCACGTATTACCGAAGAGTGGGGTGGGGGGGGGGAAATAAAACATTGAGAGAATGGAAGATCAACCCATGCCCTGCTTCTCCACCCATTTTTCCTCCCCCAGGAAGAGAGACTCCTGGCAGCAGGCTGCAGTGGCTCAAGTGCAATTGAGAGGTTGACTGCAGCTGAACCTTCCGCTCAGAGGTATGGCTGGCTGGCTTACGCCCAGCAGGTGCTTGCTACACAATTCTCTGGTCGCAGTGTGAGCCTGCCTCAACCCCCTCCCCCCCCGTGCAGCTGGCTGACTTGGGCCAGCGCCTGGCATTGTATGTCGGCTGGGGGGAAGGGGCTGGGGGGGGGAGGGGCGCTTTGTGAGCGAGCGGAGTGGGGCCTCCCCCCTTTGCGGAGTACGGCCACCTGAATTCTTCCACGTCTGTGGTCGGCAGAGAAAATGGAAGCGCGCTGTGGGAAACATTTTCTCCTCTCCTGCAAACAGGAACCGGGAAGCTCTTCGCCTCTTTCTTTCCCACCAGATGGGCTGTGTGATTTCATTCAGTAAAGTTGAACACGGCACGCAAAACTGAACAGCCCTTCCAAGCCACAGTCTTGCTAATGTGAGCAGTTTTAGCGAACGTCCTTCGGTCGGTTTTTCTCTGGCCTTCGTCAAGGCAAGCTAATTGCATACTGGCTCAGTGAAGCCGCTGCTTCGAGCGAAACTCCTTAACCTCCCTCAGAGATCCCAGGGGGAACATCAACAAGAAGGGGGCGGGAGGGAGAGACGAGGTCCAGGTCCCCCTGACGGTCTGAACACACACAGAACGAGCTAACGGAGAGGGCAATCTGCTGCTATCACAGGACCCGTCTCCCTACGACACACTCCGACAAAGTCCCATCTGTGCTGTGGAAAATACCAGATACGCCGCCCCCTCCCCCGCCCCCGGCTCCTGCTCTGACCTCAAGCCATTCCACAAGTATGGTATTTATTACAATAATAATCCCCATTCTTGTCAAGGTCGCCCAGTAGAGCTTGGACTGAGGGGACGGATGGGTAGAGGAGATCTAGATAAGCGGCCAGCAGTGTTGCATTTCGCCCTCCCAGGGCTGCTGCTTAGCCACGGCTCTGGCGTGCTAACGTGGGAATGTCGTGTTGAATTAGCATTTGAATTTGTCCTTCAGTCGCGATTTAGAAAAGTTTTACTGAACGAAAAACTTACTGAAAAAACAAAAACAAATGATTTCCTTGCAAAACAAAAGGAAAAGGCTACTGTAGTGCTAACGTACTCAACCCAATTTAAATTAAGCTACATCTTCACAAATGGCTATTTCAATAGAGAGAGAGCGAGAGTGACAGAGAGAAGGGGAGAGAGGGATAGAGCGAGAGAGAGAGAGAGATAGAGAGAGGAAGAGTGAGAGAGACAGAGAGAGGAAGAGTGAGAGAGACAGAGAGAGGAAGAGTGAGAGAAATCTGATCTATTCAGACCTTACAGCACCCTGTAGCTGCCACTGAGCTCGTCTCCATTTGGAGGGATTTGACTTTTGCCACCTTTCCCGGGTTCAGCCCTGCTCGCCTCGCACAGCACAAAGCCCTGGAATAAATCTGCCGCTTCTCGGAGGAATGCTGAAGAGGGTTTGGCTGGCTGATAAGACCCCCCTCGGTGTCTGCAGACGTACTGGTTCTCATAAACACTATTCTCACGGCAGAAAAAGCCGCGTTTCAGCAGGCCGCCGGGCCGCCGTCTCATTTCAGGGTTAAAGACGTCCACCTGTAACTGGAGACAACTGGACTCCGACATCCTTTTGGAGAAGGTTTATCGGCTGCGTTTGCCTCAAGTGGTTTATCAAGCATCAGGCATTTGCATCAAGTGGCTACAAGTGCATTTAGCGACTTTTTAACGGTCTCTTATCGCAGCTTCTTACCGGCCCCTCACTACTTTGCGGCAGCCGGCCAGAGGCCATCTTGGCACTTCCAACAGTCCGGAATGTTGACCCACGACTTCACAGCATCAGATTAGCCCTCTCATTAACGCATTATCAAAAACATTATCTGAAAAATACAATGGCTACAATTCTTGTATCTGACCTTGTAAATCTTTTATGGTGAAAAAAACCGAAGCGGATTTTATTTTTACCTGCGTTAATGTGGATTCGTCTATCCGCTCTGTTCCATTCTACATAAAAGGCTCACATTTGCATACCAAAAAGACCTGTCAGTCGAGCTGACGGTGTCTTTGAACATGATACGAATTTTTAAAAAACAAAGATTTTAACACACAAATGTGCGCACGGCACACGAGAGGTTAAAGGCTTCGTCTAGTGCAATGGGAACGGCACCATACCTGCAACGAGCTGTAGGCGCTGTGTTTAGGCATCAGTCAGGTGAACAGGAGGGTAAAGCAGCCTTATTAGGAGGCATCAGCCAGCCGCCATGTTTTGTGCTGTTTGACATGAAAGGGGTCTTGTTCGTTTATTGTTTCTAAAAAGCTGAGCCACGAGCTTTGGACAAAACGAGATTCCCTTCTACGCCCTCCGCCGAGTCGTTAGTGACGCGTTCGACTAGCAAAACAACTTGTTATTCTGCCTGTGCCATTTCCCAAGGGGACGCCGCAGCGAGGTATTTATAGAAAGGTTCTGTCTTCCCCTGGGTTTCCTGTGCTGCCGAAAAAAACCCCCGCGTGGGTGGGGCCTCCCGCCATGGCGGACTGACAGACAGAAACCTCTTCCCCTCCCCCCGCGGGGCTGCAAGCGGACAAGACTTTCTCCCACAGCACTGCTGCTCTCCCCTCCCCCAGCCTCCTCCACTCCATCTGCAAACCAAGCCCCGCCCCCACTCCGCATTCTTAAACTGCCAGAAATTCAAAACGCTGCTAATAGCCCGCCACCTTCCCAGCGTTACAGCGCGGCAGAGAACGTCCCAGAGCCCGCTCCGTTTGTGCAAAACTTTGGGGGTTTTGTTTTAGTTTCTTGGCTCAAGTTCCTCAGTCTAAAATGCCCACCGAGAAAATGAGAAAAAGGGCATTACGTCGAGTTGAGAAGTTAGCTTGAATAAATGTTTTTTAAAAAGGCTGCTTACGTGTCTGAAGAGAGAGCGTTACCTTCCGGCTGCTGAGCGATGTGATCTGAAGCAGTGTGGCTCGGTTTGCGGAGGGAAACGTCCATGTTTCTCTCCCGGCTGTGGCTGCAGATGTCCTGGGGGTTGCACTCTGGACCCCCCCCGTGTGAGTGAGAGGGGAGCTGCTCTCGGTCTCCGGCTCGGATGAACAAACACTGTTCCCCTTTGTCCCCTCCCCCGCAGGCGCACGCGCACGCACTGACGCCGCTCTCCCGCCAGCCCCCCCCACCCCCGGGCGGGGCCCCCGGTCTCCCCCTTGGCCCCCCGTGGCGGGCTGTGCTCGCACCAGCCTCACTGCCACATGTCCTGGGCTCTGTGTTAAACAGAGCGGGGCCACCTCCCGGCGTTGCTCTGGCCCCGGACCCGCTCCTCCGTGCTCCCGCGCGTCCATCGGCGCCCCCTGCCCTCGCCGCCACCTGACGCACGCGGGCCCCGCTGTTGCGGTTATGAGCCTGGGGACAGCAGGCTGACGGGTAACTGCAGGGCCCAGAGACGGTTTCTAATGACGCACTGTAACGTCAGAGCGGCTCAGCTCATTCTCCCGAGGGAGGGACACCCAATGGAGCTCTGTATCCACGTGAGTGAGTTAAGGGCCACTGGTGAATGAGCGAAGGCCATTTAGCATTCAGCCCAGCCCTTATGCACAGGCTCAGACAGGGAAAGGGTGGTGGATATACCGCCGCAAAGGGTCCATGCCGGACATCAGGGAGGCCAGATCACCGTCTCGTCGAAAAAGATGCGTGACATCACTGTGGCAAGTAAAGAGCCATTTGCACAAAATGACTTCCTTCACGCCTGTCAAAAACAGGTCACAACAGAAGATGGAGGAAAGCGCAAAAAAAAAAAAAAAAAAAGAAGAAATTTTTTGACCATTTGCGTAAAGCAGCATGACAGTTCGATGACCTCGTTAGTTCAAGCACTTAATCCACTAAAGCTCTGATAAAAATAAACTGGGGGGTAGGCGACCGTTAGAGCCCTCTCTGCCACAGCTGCTGTCCCAGGCCTGCAAGAAGGGCTCGGTCACAGAGGGGGTGGGTGGGGGGGGGGGGGCAAACGGAGCACAAATGTGCCATGCCCTGAGGAGGTTGATCACGTGCCATTCTGTCACCAACATGCCCAGATAAGGCGCTGCTTTTTAACACGTAGCATAAAGGCTAACTGGAGAGGTCCTGCATGGCACTGAGAAACAGGAAGGCTAAAGGGGTTTTTACACGGGATGCTACAGTCGCTCGGTCAACAGCCGCTGGCAGGCGGAGAGCGACACGGGCTCGTTCTCGAAAATATGTCGCCTCCGTGCCCTTATCGTGCACACGCCCGCCCGGCCGCCTGCCCGATGAGGCCAGGTAGGATTGAATTTCATATGCGGCACGGGATGACTTGCCTACACCTTCCCATAAATGCTCTTCGGTAATACGCTTTCTCCCTCACTGGTCTGCTGCTGCTAGAAGTTTCTTGCCCGAGCTGGCAGCACTGTTGTGATAGGCTACTGTACAGAGGTAAATGGGGGGTGGAAATTGAACAGTGAGTTGAAAAAATAAAATAAAATAAGTGAAATCAAGTAGGCTGTATAATGTTAGCCAGATACTGCCGCATGTTGAATTAGCAAACGTTAGCTAGTTAGTTAGCAAACGTTAGCTCGCTAAACTTTGCTGTTCGCCAGTCACATAAGCATAAGCAGGGCATAAAATTCACTTTTTCACCTTTCACCCACTGGCCAGTGTGGCTTGTGAATTCTAAAAATCACAAGCCACATTCAACATTTTACCAGCCGCATTACCTTGTACAATATAACACAACCTTGTTGGTTACCTGCCAACGTGGCTGCAAGAGTGGAAATCTTACCAGCCACAATCATAGCTTTCTCAGCATAAGGCAGGTGGTGGGGGTTTCATTTCACACCCCGCGCATAAGGTTTCAGGGATTCCATAATAAATAAACCCATAACATTTTTCCCAGTCAAAGCCCTTCACACGGTGCGCGGTGGACGGCGTAGAGCGGGGAGGCGACTCCGCGAGCGATTTTCGTCCCCCCGCGTAAAAAGCCCTCGACGCCGCATGGTATCTTCACCATCAGCACTTTTACAGCAGTGGGGGACCGTTGGGTGGAAGAACAAGGAGCAGATTCTGACTGGGCAAAACCCAGTAGTTTCAATGAGCTCTACTGTGCAAGTGCAGCGGGAGGCCTTAATGAGAGCAGGGGAGGCCGTTTTCAGGTGCCACTTAAGTTTACCTTTGAGTTTACACAGACTGGGCAGCCGGCTTCGCTCGCAGTAAAAAAAAAAAAAACGCTTCCACAAACACAGGCGTACAAGGATGTAAAGGCTTTAAACAAACACGCCGGGGACCTGCTTGTGAAAAATACAGGCACGGTACTGTTTGGCTGTTAAACCAGCGTGCATAAATAACTCAAACGGTTGAGAAATATAAAGCTTTAATGTCCGACTCAACCTCTAAACCAGTCAGAGCACATAGGGGCTTTGCTGGAAGCAGACGCACGCACGCACGCACGCACGCACGCACGCACGCACGCACGCACGCACGCACACACACGCACACACACACAAGGCGCAGTCTCTGTGCCACTGAGTCCCACAGGGGCTAAACCACAACACTCTGGAGGGACTAAATGTATCAGAGGCCAGTTTGCCATTCGCCACAAGCAGACTAGGTTAAAGTCCTACTGAAAGATCACCCCAATAATGAATGAATAAATAAATAAGACAGAAAAATATTCCTTGTCTGGTCGTGTCAACTGATCCTCTTAGTGCCCAAGGTCCTTTTCCCAGTGGGCTTTCATTTCAGGCGCGGCCCCAATTCTCTTGATGTACAGCCGCCCGCTCCAGATGGAGAGCGGCCCATTTAAGGGCCATAATTGAGTCTGAACGCGGTGCAGCCCAGGGTCACTGCCCTGTCCCCCTCCCCCCACACCCACAAGAGCGCCTCATTTGCATCTGCAGTCCCCTTGCGTTTTAATTAAAGGCCGTTTTCACATCATATTTCTGGCCTCCGAAGGTGAAGAGTCCGCTTTTCCGCTGCGCTCTACTACGTGATAGTCGCTTTCCTGCTAGGCAACGACGCTGCCACGGCCACGGCCTTCTTGACGAAGGGGCGCCCGGCGACTTGCGGTCCGCTCCTGTTGCTGCGCGCGTCTTCGGACGGTCCCGCACTGGCTAATATCCTCCTCTAATGACAGATTTCAGGAGGGCCAGCGGCGGGCTGCTTATTCTGCGCTTAACCAGTTTGGTTCGAAGCGATCCACGGCGGAGGAGAAATGGCTTCACGGGACACAGATTAAAGGGTTCCACTGAAAAACAACATTAACCTTATTTAACAGATCAAGGCACAACAAATTAAGTCTCTCTTTGTGGCTGGCCAAAATACTTTCTGTACTGAAATATCCACAGATAAAGAGGAAATATTGGTAGAGGTATACAATACGTCAAAATGACGTGTACCTCTACCTCTTCCGCAATTGAAAAACTACAGTGCAGTCATTGGGCCGCATTTCCCCCGTTTTTCTGGAGACTCTAGATCATGTGCCATGGAGGGCAGAGAGTATATGCACGTTACTTGCTGGCAAGTTTGCCACTGATGTAACAGTTCTACTGAGAAAATACCACCACCATTGGCTAGAGCAGTGGGGCCCAATCATGTGCCATGGAGGGGCGAGAGTATGCAGCTTTTCATTCCAACCAATCACTACACCTGCTGATTTCACTCATTAACATGCCTTCAACCAGAGAGGAAGGAACTAATTAGTTAAATCAGCAGGTGTAGTGATTGGTTGGAATGAAAACCTGCATACTCTCGCCCCTCCATGGCACATGATTGGGCCCCACTGCTCTAGCCAATGGTGGTGGTATTTTCTCAGTAGAACTGTTACATCAGTGGCAAACTTGCCAGCAAGTAACGTGGCCTCTCGTCTTGAAGAGACGCTGCGGGACTAGCAGTGAAATGCTCAGCCTAGCCCCCGGCCTCCATTATTCAGTGGGCATGCCAACCTGTTGTCTGACATCGCCCATAAACTATAAGCGCTCTTGGCCGTTGTAGTTCACAGTAAAGCAGGTACCTGGTACATGCGCAGTTGGTTGGGGCTATCTCTGCTCTCACTACCGGTAGAAAGTTGGCTAAGAGCCCATTTTAATCAGGAGGAAAGCTACTTTTCTACAAATTAAACAATTTTTCGGTGGAACTGCAGGCGACGGAAAACCGGCGTAGTCTCTGATCCTCGCCGGTCTTTCGTCTTCATCCGGCCACATAGCTTTGCTGTTGCTTTGACGAGTCGGAGGGTCCGATGTTGGTCACTGGCAGTCTTCCCAAGAAGAGAGTGAAGGCAGGGCCACCCAGCATAAGTCCCCTCTGGCACGCTCAATCACGCAAGCTAACGGCGTGCTAATGCGTTTAGCAGCAGGCAGTTTAAGTGCGGGGCCATTATACAGTAATGAAACTCTCCTCGGCTCTTTCTAAGGTGACTACAACTACTTTTTTTGGGCCACGTCTTCGACTGTTGGTGTGTCGGCGGAGCCGAAAGTTGGGACCTGATGGCAACAAGAATCACTAGCCTTCTGGACGTTTTCTAGAGAGTCCAGATCCGGCCTCTTGCGTGGTGTTAGTTTTAATGTACGTAATCTCCAAGAGCTTTCTTAACCTGCCGTTTAAATGAGTCGCTGCGTTCCGACACAGCTTTATTGAGGCTGAAGTTGGAGAGCGAGCCCACGATGCAGGGGGGAATTGACCGAGCTGGTCTACAGCCCGATGTGATAAATGAGCCCGGCTGACAGACAGCTTTCTCTAGACCCTGAGCGCAGCGGCTGGCGGTTTATTCGAGGACTCGGCGTCTCAGCAGAGGAAGAACGGGCATGAATGAGGCAGCGCTTCTCTCTGCACAAAATTACTGTGTGAGGGAGGGGGAGAGCAGAGGAGTCTCTGGAGGAGGGAGGGGGAGAGCAGAGGAGTCTCTGGAGGAGGGAGGGGGGGTATCAAAAACAGTTTCTCTCAGTCTCGCTCCGCAGGTAGCTTTAGAGAATCTAGAGTCACAAAAATGAGAAACACGAGGCGCAGGCTCTGACAAAATCATTAAAAGTAAAAACATTTTAAAAATGCAAAAGCTGTATTGTCTGACAAAAAGAAGAACGGGAGGCGGCCGTCATTTTTCCTTTAATGTGGGGAGGGCTTAATGACGGACTGGGGACAAGTCGCACACGGAAAGGGAATTTCACACGCGGAAATGCGAGGGGGGTCTTGTGACAAATCAGGGCAGACTGAAGACATGTTGGGCAGTGCGTGAGAGGAGTGGGCGAAGAGGGGAGGGGAGGGGATATGTAGCTATTCACAGATAAGCACAAGTGAGCCTTGCTGTAAAGTCTTCAGGTCAAACGCTCGCCTCGCCCTTCAGAGGCAGACAAAAGAGAGCAGAACAGGCTCTTCCAGCCGGGCCTCGATTACCAGCGCATGTCACACGCGGGAAACATTAAAAAGACCACTGAGAGCGCCGTTTACTTAACGTGTAAACTGGAGCTGCACTTAACTGGAGACGCCCGGCAAAAACGCAACGTAAATTGGCTCAGTGAAGTGTGCACTGGTTGCACGTAATAGCAAGGCGCAGGTTATTTGCGAACTCAATTCCCCACCCTGGGCAGCAAGACCTCCAATATATTCACATCAATGGAGCTTTGATACAATTGTAAGTCACAAAGGCAATCGCTTTGGAACAACTTGAGCCGGAGCGATGATAGTCAATTTGTTAAGCATTTTCTATTGCCTTTTCAAGTTATCAATCAAATTAGTTTACCTCATCTTCCCCACTATTAAAAAAAAAAAGTACTGTTCTGGTACAGTACAATAAAAGGGCTATCTAATTTGGCTGCACTAGGCAGAGAGACATTTTGTAATGGTACAGACCTGGATGAATGCTAAACTAATACCCCCTTCTAGAATACAACGATTCAAATCTGTACACAAATCAAAATGTCAAAGGTAGATTGGGTGATTCATTTGGTGTCAACAGGAAAAACAACTTTATTTCTTTCTGTGGTACCTTGCCTTTTTATGGTCTTTGCACAACATGGCGTGAGTCCACATTACACCTTCCTCCATTTTAACGGTGAGTAAAAACGAGGACAGGCCAGGCGACCGGCGGAGAGGCTGAAACCAGCCTCGCCTAAGCCATTACAAAGGACGTGACGTCGTCACCGAGCAACGTCACCTGGGTGATCTGTGGAGTCGCGTTACACGGCGCTGCCAGATGCTTTGAAAAGGCAAAGCACCAAAGTCAGGGGTCACGTATCACCAAGCTTTACATGCCTCCACAGCTGCGCTAATCTTTTTTTTTTTTACATTTTTTTTTTTTTTTTTATTTATTTTTTTTAAAAAGGTGAAGGCGACACAGGCTGGACCGATTCCAAAGACGAGACGGATGTTAAAATTTTTTTTATTTTATTTTATTTCTTGCCATGTTCTCTAATTCAGCTTACGTGGAAATATTTTCCTTGTCGAAAAATCTAGGCTGGGATTTAGCGCTTGCGGTAACCCCTTCTGTTTCCGCCCCTCCCCCGTCCCCCGTCCCCCCGCCTCCCGCCCAGGCCAGAGAGCAGCGTTGTGCCGGCCCCTCCCCCTCGCTATTTTCTCACAACAAGACCTGCTGTGGAGCTCTTTCCCACAGGCTCCAGGGCAGCTCCGCTCTTTCCCAAAGCTCTCAGTGGAGCGGCAGACACAAACTGCTTGTTTCAAGGTGGTTTTTTTTTTCTCCCCCTCTCTGTGCATTTTTTATTTTTTTATTTTTTTAAAGCTGTACCATTGTGCTGCTCGGTAGTGCTGTAAATTACCGAGTTGCTGGCCCTAATGGTTGCCATAGTTACTATCATTCAATGGGCTCCTGATGCTAGCTTTAGCTTCTCTCTCAGAGGGACCATTCAGAAGGATTGCTCTTTATTACGCCATTTTGTCATTTGTTGTAGGGAGAGGAAGGGGGGGGGGGGGGGGGTGGGAACAATTTTCAAAAACCTTGTTTTATTTCGGGCACTACATGCGTTATGCTCTTTGGCTTTTCAAAGCACCCAAACGACCCCACCCCCCCCCCTCCCCCCAAAGGTCAATTTAACCTCATCTCCTTTTCACAATGGCCCCGTTGGAGGGGCTAATTTATTTGAACATGTGACATTTACAATCAGCTTCTTGGAGCAAATTGGATTGCGCGTCGCTCAGCTGCAGCCGGAGGGCCTCCATTTCCAATAACCGCAGCGGTCCCAGTCCGTAAAAATAACATCGCGCATTGTGCGCCGCACGGCTTCCGCAGATAATTACGAATGTTAGACATCGCTCCCAGAGGACGACTGCGTTCCCTTTTTAATTTCTATCAGCAGCATAATCCCCTTTTGAAACCCTTTTTAGGGTGAATTAGAAAGGCCCTGTATTCAAAGGAGATGAGTGGAGGGAGAAGGGGGGGGTGGGTGGGTGGTGGGAATAATCACAAGGGCCTAGCTTGTCTGTGTGGATTAGCATGGGAAAGAAAATCCTTTCATCTCAGATCCACACTTTCTAGTACAGAAACACATGGCAAGCAAACCAAAAACCTTCTCCCACCCCAAGGCAGCTGCAACCATACATATAGAACCATAGACATGACATGACATATATAATATAATAGTAATTTGGAATTCTGAAAGGGAACAATTTGGCAGCCATCTTACCTGGGTACAGCTATAATAGAGCTCCGTAGGCCCACCCCCTCCTATCCCTGGCTGGTCCCGGAAGGCGGCCGGAAGCCATATTCTGCCCCACTTCGGGATCTTTCAGTCACCCTTATGATGATATTATGGCATCGTATGTGATACAAAGTCCATTATATACTCATATACTAATTGAGAAACATAACTACACAACCCAGTATCCCCGGTCGTACATCGCCGGCTCCCGCTTTTGCTAGCTAGCGCACTAGTAGCTACCAGCCGCTCTGCTAGCGAAAATGGCTATCACTCGGTCTGCTATTGTAACTTACTATGGAAGTAGCTACCGGCCGCTCTGCTAGCGAAAATGGCTATCACTCGGTCTGCTATTGTAACTTACTATGGAAGTAGCTACCGGCCGCTCTGCTAGCGAAAATGGCTTTAACTTTGTTTTATTATGGAAGTGAAACTAAGAGTATCACCAAGGGCGAGAATCACCATCAGTCTGGCCATGTTTGAAAGTGTCAGCTTTATGGCTTTCACTTCAGCCGTGGTGGTGAGCAAGTGTTGTAGCCGGATGTTGTAGTCGTTTGTGTTTGTTGTTTATTTGTTGGACATAATTTCAAAATTATAAAAAAATGTGACAACCCCTCTCTTGGGTGTTTTGAACGTGTAGCTGCCTGAATATAAAATTTTTTATTTCAGTCCATTGACTCCCATTGTATTTTTTCCGAACAGTGGCACCAGACATTCGTCACCAAAGTGGGCGGGACTATGGAGCTCTATAGGAACCAATGGCAAAAGTGTCAGCCAGATGGAACGCCTAAATTCATTGTCATGGATACGTATTAAAAGTTCTTCCACCTCTGCAATGTCAATAATTTCACTGAACGTCAACTAAATGCCAAACGTCGTGCGACCCCTTAAATTAAGTATAAATCAGGCTTTAGAAGCCGGATGGCTGATGATTGGCTTATAGATATAAAACCATGGTTACTGGCCACCATCTTTCCTGGGTATGGTCTCAACAATTGTGCCATTAACTATGACATATGTCACAACTATGGTTCTATATCCATAGCTACGACACTCTCTCTGACTTTCTACCATTTTTTTCTTAATTTTACTAGCTGTTTTTCAGCCTTGCGTAAGTAGATAGTATTCAATTACATGCATAAGAAAATGAGCCCTATATTAACTGGACTGGAGATGAAAGTCCACAAGAAAGGGCAGAGGGACAGTCCCCGTTTAGCATTTTGGCTGGAACGCATTTGACCTTTTCGGCTGACGGTAATCTTGCTTTCTCGGAGCGACGGGCGAGGGGGCGTGTTCTCCCACGAGTGGACTCGGGCCCTGGCGGGAGCAGCAGGTGAGGCATGATGAGCACATCTGCAGGCTTACCGCCACCACAGCCTACAGGTTCCACCAAGGCTGAGGCACGCCGCCGCCTACCCACAATCCCCCGGGGGGGGGCCTCGTTAATCCGCGTGCCGCTTCCCCGGTTCGGCTGCGCCGTTTTCCGCCGTCGTATCCAGGTGTGACAATCCGAGCGTGTGAACAGTTGCAGTCGTGACGAGGGGGGGGAACGAAAACAAAACGAGAAATAAAAAACTAAAACGATCCAAAACAAAGAAATGACTGGAATCTGTGGCCCCCCCGTCTGACGGCGCAGGCTGTGAAGCCTTTGTTGGAAAGAGACAATGGGGAGAGACCACGTCACCTGCCCCTCCGCCCACAGCGCCGTTTCCACGGCTCTGATTACGCTTCCTTCCACGGCCTTTGCGAGCGCCGATTCACGTGCCAGCCGCCGACTAAGACAAGTGGCTTTTCTTTATCGCGCAGAAACCCCACACCAAAGACAAACAAGGAAATCAAGCACGGGGCAGCGGGGCCCGGGCTTCAATAACAAACACCAGGAGCGTACCAGCTGCGGAGAACGGGGGTGGGGAGCAGACCAAGCGGCCGGGCGGGGGAGGGCGACGTGGAACAGAGTATAAATAAATACCTGAGGTGAATGGCGGCGGGACTTAAACTGGCCGCCGTGAGAGAGGGGCGAAAGTCAGAAACGGAGAGCGGAGCAGCGTGTGGCTCGGAGCCGAGCGAAACCCGAAGCGGCTCCCCGTCTCGAAGACTCCTCTCCTTTTTAACAAGATTGAATGACTGCGCCCATCGACTGTACCTGCAATTTGTGGTCCGGGCTGTAACCATATACAAGCCTCTTTGGTTATGCTGGCGAAACGTAATGTAATACAAGCGCCACGGTGCTGAGACTGGAGTGGAGAGAGGAGCCCCTGTCAATGACAGAGGCTGTGAATACATTATCATTTTAAATGCGCTCCTTTAATCTTTAATTCCGACAAAAGGGGACCGTTGGAGTGCTCACGCTCAGGGTGTTACACACGGCTTAATCAGCGCCATGTTCCCCGACACAAGCCGTTGGGGCGTGCGCAATCCCGCCGCACTTTTTAACCAGAAAATTTTGTCCGAGTCACACCTCCGCGTTACTTGCCAGATGCATGCACATTGGAAAAGACATCGCTGAAAAAAACACCGGCGTATTATCCCGTTTCAGTGGGCCGTAAAGATTCAGAGAGAAACGGACACACTCACTTGCTAGAAATGTGACGCACGCTCGACTATTTGTCTTAACCTCAAATCAGCTGCGAGCTTCCGCTTTCCTTCACCGATCGGTAACGCGAGACGGCGAGTGTTTGAGACTCGCCGGCGTGCCCAGAGATCTGGAGTTTGCGGAGCAAGCCTGAATCCCCTTCACATCCCGTCAGTCTGAACATTAACCGTTCGGCAGCGTCCCGTTACTTCACCTCCCTGCTTAGCATTGGACCGGCCGGGTGCTAAGACTCACAGCTTCTAAGAGATATGTTAGGCGAGCGCGCGGCTCTCTGACACGCTTGGGCCTCCGGGCTGGGATACGGATATCTGTAAGCGCGCCCCTAAGCCTTCCCCTCCATAAAGAGCGCGCGGAGAGCTGAAACCCTCCCACTCTGTCTGACTCTGGTCATGTGGGAGATTTATGCTGTTGTACAGACGAGCTTCACATTCTTCAGTAATTCCTCATTTCTGCTCCCCTCCTCCGCCCGTTTTCCCCTGGGATGTGCGAGGGTCCCACTCCATCACGAGGCAC
Organism: Ilyophis sp. 1 JC-2022; assembly: GCA_022702515.1. Lineage (NCBI taxonomy): Eukaryota > Metazoa > Chordata > Actinopteri > Anguilliformes > Synaphobranchidae > Ilyophis > Ilyophis sp. 1 JC-2022. Next base: position 14,303,786 of record CM040399.1, on the reverse strand, counting down.
TGGTGAAAACCTGAATCGCCATCTTTAGTTGTGCGGCTGCCAAAGCAAACCTCACATGCGACAGTCATCATTATACTGCGCTTTTGTACTGACCCAGCACTGGGGCAGGTCCCTGGGTTGGGAATGTATGCAGAACACATTGTTTTTCCTAGCAGGGTAGCAATCGCAAAGCATGGCATCTGATCACATGGCAGGGAGATGGTCAACCTGGGCGTTTATACGGCAGGGAGGTGGTTAACTTGGGCGTTTATACGGCAGGGAGGTGGTTAACTTGGGCGTTTATACGGCAGGGAGGTGGTTAAACTGGGCGTTTATACAGCAGGGAGGTGGTTAACCTGGGCGTTTATAGGGCAGGGAGAGGGTTAACCTGGGCGTTTATACGGCAGGGAGGTGGTTAACCTGGGCGTTTATACAGCAGGGAGGTGGTTAACCTGGGCGTTTATACAGCAGGGAGGTTAACCTGGGTGTTTATAGGGCAGGGAGAGGGTTAACCTGGGCGTTTATAGGGCAGGGAGAGGGTTAACCTGGGCGTTTATAGGGCAGGGAGAGGGTTAACCTGGGCGTTTATAGGGCAGGGAGAGGGTTAACCTGGACGTTTATAGGGCAGGGAAAGGGTTAACCTGGGCATTTATACAGCAGGGAGAGGGTTAACCTGGGCGTTTATACGGCAGGGAGGTGGTTAACCTGGGCGTTTATATGGCAGGGAGGTGGTTAACTTGGGCGTTTATACGGCAGGGAGAGGGTTAACCTGGGCGTTTATACGCAGGGAGGTGGTTAACCTGGGCGTTTATACGGCAGGGAGGTGGTTAACTTGGGCGTTTATACGGCAGGGAGGTGGTTAACCTGGGCGTTTATACGGCAGGGAGGTGGTTAACCTGGGCGTTTATACGGCAGGGAGGTGGTTAACCTGGGCGTTTATACGGCAGGGTGGTGGTTAACCTGGGCGTTTATGCGGCAGGGAGGTGGTTAACCTGGGCGTTTATAGGGCAGGGAGAGGGTTAACCTGGGCGTTTATACGGCAGGGAGGTGGCAGCGTGTCATAGCTTTGTTATCCATCACTGACAAAAACAGCATGTTGCTTTTTATTATTTATTTATTTTATTTTGTTAAACTTTCTTTCAAGGTCCAAATCAATTGTCTTTTGCTTTTTTCTCTTGTTCGCTGTATCCTTTGTTGCCAATATTACAGGGGAAAAAATGAGCCGTGCTTCCAGACCAGAAAGACAGGAGGAAGGAGACAGGAGGGAGCAACATAATTAAAATGGGATTAATGCGTCTCGCTACCAACACAGACCTGGCATGGCACTTATAGATGAACATTTATTATAACTTATTATCCAACTAATATTCCAAAAAAAGAGGTAATTTTCAATGTTCTGAACATTTTGTACTTTGGACCAAAGACCTGCGAATATTGCATGGCGTAGTCAGCAACTTCCCCTAAAACAGAAAGATACGACTTTAGGGTTCAGAAACAGAGCTGGGACTACGTCTAGCATGCTCATACTCACCCTGTAGGATTTATGCACCGGGACATTACGACCAGTTTTCTCAGTAAACCCTCGAACGACACAAGTAATGGCATCGTATGCAAATGGAGAGAAAGCAGAAAAACCTCAGAAGGTTCTGCGCTTTTTGTTTTTGCTGTCAAGTTCTGGGTGAAATTCAGACCGGAGGGGCAGAGGGAGAGATGAGAGCCATGTTCTTTCTGGCTTTAATCTGGAATGGCACGTACTTAAAACATTTATAGCCGCTGCGGTTTTAACAGCCGCCATGAAATAAAAATGACTCCCTTGTTTTCTCCTTCCTGGTTCTTATCTAAGAGCATCATGTGGACGGCGCTGGGGGGGGGGTCTGTGCTCGGACTGCGATTAGGCGAGACGGAAAAGAACAAGCGCAGCGATCGGGCGCGGCTTCCGCTGACGAGGGGTTCCGTAAGAGCGGTCTGCCGCTCGACCTTTAATCTTATTAAAACAAACTTGTCTGCGACACTAACCTCGTTACCGCGAGACAAATTCAAACCGAAAAGCCACTTGTGGGCGTTTTGCGTTTCATAAAAATTAGAAATAAAGAATCTTGCCGCAGTGAACTTTGCCGTTTCGGTCGAATTTCAGTCGTGTTTTCCGATTTGCGCCCACCTTCTGTCCCCTCCCCCCCCCCCCCCATTTAAAAAAAAAAAAAGCAGAGGCAGGCAGGCACCTGTCAATGGCATGAACCGGGTAACATTAGCTGCCATGAAGAAACCGCTGCCTTGACTACCGGACAACTGGAAGAGGACGACTTCCTCATGGAAGCGGAATCTCGGCCTGTGTGTGTCCTTCTCTCGACGCCCTCTGTCACATTGGAAAAAGGAGAAAGGGGGGGGGGGGGGCGGTGACCGCAGCTTACACAACGGACTTACATATTAAACCGTCCTGTCCTGTCCGCACTCAAACAGCCCAGTGTGAGCCCGCTACAGGCGCTGGCCAAAAGCAGGGTCCCCATACATAAATGAATAAACCAGTGTTGTTTTGCCAGCCTCGACCCCGGTTAACACTAGTCTGCAGCACACAGCAGCGGCGGACTGAGCTAACGAAGGGGAGGATGCCAGCGGCCTATTCAGCAGGCCTTGGCCCCTGGCCACCGCACTCCGACTGGCCTGAAAGGCTGGGAACGCTCCCTTCAGTGCTCAGCCATGGTCGCCAAAAATACCCACCAGCAGTGTCAACGCAGGCCCGCCTCCTATCTGAGGAGCGGAGGAAGAGGGAGGGGGGAGGGTGCTTTTTCCTGACAGGGGAAATTCAAGGCACCCAATGGAATCGTGGGTGATTTCCAGTTTGCAGCTTCAGTGGTTTGTGAAGCTGCCACACAATTCAGAAACTAAAACTGAAAATAAACTGAGGATAAAAAAAACATTATCCCTTACGGTTAGGGATCACTAGTCTCAACTCGCATTTCATTTCATAGTTCACAGTGGAACGTTCAAATATACGGTACAAAACCTCCCAACAATCATGCCCCATAATTTAAACTCCCATTTCTGTTGTAATGCATGTGAAAGACCATAGTACTTACAACTAATTGCAAACTCCAAATGCATCACAGACAACCTTCCAAACAAGTAACATTTTACCTCAGATAAACAAAAGCCTCGCATTTCTCCTCACGGAACGACAGAGCAAACGCCTAATGGCAGCCTTGGGGTCAAAGGTCACCTCCCTCCCCCCCACCCCATGAAGACTGGGCTCTCCAAACTTTCTCCCTTTTCAGGGCTTTGTCCCAGCTCAGCTCCTCACAGGAGGGAAGTGGTCTGTGTGGGTGTCATTTTCCCTCGATGAAAACCCCTCCCAGCTTTTCCCATGAATGTTCCCTGTTCCTGAGCCTTCCCTGGCGTAGAGGGGAGCAGGGCTTAAAATAACCTGGGAGGCAGCACGCAGTCAAATGGTACAGGAAGGGTTTTAGTCCTTTTTAAAAAAGACATTTATTCTATTTATTTTTAGAAACGATCGCCACAGCCTAAAACTGAAATGCAGTACAATGCCACACCTGGCAAAAACACTTGTAAATCTCCCCAGATGGCATTTCCTGCACCGTGACCCTTTTATTCTCCCCAGAAAGCCGATAACACGGCCAACAACAAAAGGCTTCAGGAATGCGGGGCTGATATAAGAACCCGCAGTTGTTCCCAGGCAGCACCAAACTGAACGCGAGGTTCAGTTCGTTGATGGAAATTCCAGGGGCAGGGTTAACCCGCACCTCCCCCCCCCCCCCCCCCCCCCCCCCCCTCTTTACGTGCCCCTCCGGCTGGGGCGGCTCAGCGCCGCCCGTGTGCGAAGCGTTAAAAACGCTTTGCCCATTCATAACGCAGTCTTCCCCTCCCCCGTCCTTTACCTCAGCCAGCTCCCTCCCTCTCTCTCTCACTCGCTCGCTCTTTTCCTCCGCCTCCCTCTACCCCTCAAGTGCCCTTTTCTGTAGCAACAGCACAGCAGTCCCTCCTTCCATACATACCACAGTATGAACAGAATAATGATGTATTCTTAGAAACCAGTCCACCTCAGCTCACTCGCTTCCCCCATGTTAAAACCCAGCTCCAACACGCTGCAATCACAAAATCCTGGGCCTTATTCCCTTATCCTCACCACCCCACCCCCCCAAGCCCTGGCTGTCTTGCTACTCACGCATTGAGAGGCGAAATGAGGCGCGTTGGAAATTTGCTGGCTGACAATGGAAGACAGCTGCTCTCCCCGCACAAGGCTTTCATGAGCTGAATTCTCTCTCTCTCTCTCTCTCTCTCTCTCTCCTCCCTCCCCCTCCTCCCTCCCCCCGCGCGCCGAGCCGCACACTGATCGAGACACACTCGCGCCTCGTACAAAGCTGGGAGACGGAGGAGCGAGCGAGCGAGCGAGAGGGAGGGGAGAGGCGGGCATGAAAGGGCTTTGTTTTCCCGATCTGTGATCGTTTCTGCAGGCCTGACCAGAGATGTTTCGCGTCCTCGAGCGCGCACACACACACACACACACACACACACACACACACACACACACAGATTACAACAATTGCTGTCTTTTAAGTACAAGGGCTGCTTTTAAAAGTGGAAAAAAAAAAATTTCCATTAGAATTTTTTTTCATTTTCATATGAGACAGAATTGAAATATTCACAGAATACAGCAGCAGTGACCTTCAGATTTGACCTGTCATAAAACGCATCTCTGAAGGCAATTACGCACTGAGCCACGGTCGAAGAAGGCTTCAGATAAAACAACGCATGTGAAGTGCATCAAGTACAGCCCTGATAAATATGAATCTAATCCCGCTTCAGCGCGTTGGCCTGGATTAGGCTCCGCAAGGCTTAGATACTAAGAAACGTTCTGTATTTGTTACAATACCTCTGGGGAACAGTATCAATTCAAATAATTAAGACTGCAGAAACGTTACCAGGCACTGGCTTGAAAAATGACATCAGAGGCCTTCCTGCTACTTAAGGGACCCTCTCGAATGGGAATGTGGTTTATGGAAACTGAAGTGGCGACATTGACCATTTATAAGAATTGTTTATCGTTCATTAATCAGCGCTAATGTGTTCTGTGGCTGTATACATTCGTGCAGCCGTTCTTGGAAAGTGGATAACTCGAGTAAATCCCTCTGTTGGTAAAAGATAATTAAGCGGGCTTTTCTCCAGCGGTTGTTTTCAATTGGGCTGTCACTCAACTGCATTTTCTTAGCGCCGGCTGATTTATCTACAGATTAATCAGTTCAGTTTTAGCGACAATAACAGCGCTACACAGCGCGCTCTACGCGGCGCTGTGTGCGGACCGTCTGACTAAATACACTCGAAGCTGCGGCAGCTCAATCTGCCCCAGAGTCTATTTGGTTACATTAGACTGCAAAAAAAAAATAATCAAATGAAACAAATTCCCTTGTGAAATCGAGGGTTTATTCAGGTCGTCGGTGTGACAATAGATAGCGAGCTGGAAACGGCCCAGCAGGGCAACCGGTCCAGCATTGACTTCAATTTCACACGGCCGTCTGAACAATTAGGCCACAATCAAAATAACAAACGCGGCCTGCAAACACACCTCAAGCTGTACGTCATCTTACACACGCATGCGCACTGGTCTAAAAACCGAGGCGCAATCGTCTCTCCGTGCTCTGACGTGACTGGAAGCTCCCCTATTCTTTATATTTATTTAACACATACGATATTTTGCCGTCGTGTGGTGTCGCCGAGTAACCCTTCGATGGCGGTATACAAACGCTGCATAAATTGAAGAACAGAATCTGCCTCCTTCCCCGAGCTTCGGGTAAGGGGGATTTTTGCTGAATGTTCATTCGCTTCGCTGACGTCTCAAACGTAAACACGAAGGAGATGAAAGCCGACGCGTTAATTATGTGAAACGTCACCGACTTCTGTGTTGTGCGGAACAGTAATTATCACGCTGCCTTCAACGACTGTCAAACTGCACTGTCCTATCTTCCTGTAGCCCATGGGAGCTCGCCTCGTCGAGCCAGGGGTAAGGACAGCTTCGAGTCATTCCCAGGCAGGCGCTTATTACACCAGCGGTAGTTCTGAATGCCGCTTTTCCAATTCATAACCGGACCGTCATAACGCGATACGTGAAAATCTGTCCAATTACTGAAAACGAATGACCATTTACGCTTATGCGTACACAGATACAACATCCATGACAACGGGTCACGTAAACATCTTACCCGCAACACGGTATCGCGATTGTGGCAGACTTCGGAAAGAGAGTTTAGGATAAGACATGGAATACGAAGCTAACAGAATGAGAATACGTTACAGGATCACGCAAACGGGGTATCTGGAATTCTTATGGAAGTCTGTTATGATTCATTCATTTTACTGCAGGCCAAATGGACCTGACAGTATAGCCTCATTTGGATACAGACTGACATGCAGATAATCACTGTACAAATGGCAAAAACAATGGGTTAAAAAGTTTACAGCAATGGAACAGGATCATTTTGAGTGAAGAATATGGATTTGATGACATTGTGGAGATACAAGCCTTAAATATCACGGTCACGTGACGTTTGGTGGCGGTGGATACATCGTACATATTTTGTTAATTGAATGAAGATAACGCGAATGTACTTCTGTGACTGTCCGTTCAGCTGTACGAATGAGGCTAGCCACGCTGCCTTCAACGACTGTCAAACTGCACTGTCCTATCTTCCTGTAGCCCACGGGAGCTCGCCTCGTCGAGCCAGGTGTAAGGATAGCTTCGAGCCACGCTCAAATGTGTGATTCCGTGCCAAGCGCTTACGTAAACACATTCAAATGGGCGAATATAAAAACGAGCCAATTCATGTAAAAAGGTTCACTCGGATGCATTTCAAACGCTCTTATTTATAGTTCTCAAGTATTTGGAATAATGCCTCTGTGTTGTCATGGTCACTGATCAAAGCTTTAGTAGATGTATCCACACAATTAATCTCAATTCAACTCTGCAACCCAATTGTTTACAGATTTTTGTCACTCCAAGTATGTTCAGGACAAATCACTTGCAATGGGGGGAAAATGGGGATGTAAAAAATGAAGGAGATAAACGGGCTTCAAAGCATTCTGCCCAACAAAGCTCGAGAGCGCAACGAAAACCCCTCGATCTTATTGGAAGAACATCAAGATACAACAAGCAGGTGTAATGATGTGCTGCTGTAAACACGCTTTCCCCCTTTATAAAAGTGATATAACAGAGATTCGACGGTCTTTATTATCTTCTATCGACGCTAACCACCCTTGCTAAGCGTTGCTTGGTTTGACATTAGTAGCTTCCTTGTGGCAGTGAACCTAAAGGTGGGAAATAAAACCAGAAGGCGATGCACGAATAGAGGGCCAATGCAAAACTGGCATATTTTCAAGAGAAAACATTTTTTTTGGCACATTTCATGAAAAGCTCTGTCCTAGGGCCAGAGGCCGGTTATATTAAGATCATAGACAAAAAAATAGGTGAATGCAGCCTATTCAACACAACATTTTTTCCCATCGTGATAGTGGGTCTTAATCCATTGCCAAGTATGGAAAACGCACATCTCCAGGACCAAAAAGAAGGGAATTATCAGACCTGGCAAAGCCCCATTTTCTTGCTCCCGTTCAGTAAACGGAGGCAAATCGGTTCGTCCTCTCTTCGGGGAAGCATCTGAACGTTTTCAAACAGTTGTCATGGCTAACGCAGTGTTCGTTTATTCACTTGTAAGCAGTGGACCCCGGCTCTACCGGGTTGTGTACAAAAGCAGCTCTTTGGCTGCTTACTTTAGCCTGCTGGGATGAGGGGGGAGGGGAGAAGGGGGGAGGGGGGAGGCGGCGGCAGCACCAATCACAGAAGAGCTCTCCAGGTCAAGCAGACTGCCAGATGTGGAGAAGCAAGAGTTTATGACCAGTGAGGACGGGATTCCAATATTAAACATTTCCACACAAGGCACTCCCATAGCTCTTGACAAGGATTTCCTGGACCGTCGTCCAACAGGACTATAAACCTAGCAGCCCGCGTCACTCAAAGCTTCAACCCTGCATGCCGCTCTGACCTCTGCTACGTGTGCCTCTGGAGCGGGTGGAGGTGGGCGTAGTGGGGGAGGGGGGAGGGGTCTGTTTTAAAGATCTAGGCACTCAGGAATCTCCATTGCTTGAGGTCCTGTCCTTCTGAAGGGGTACCGCTGCCTCCATGGTTCCAAAGGGGCTACTGGATCCTCAAAAACGCTGCCAAAACGAAACTGGAATACTGGAAACTCATTTGCACCAATGACCCAAAAAAAAAGGAAAAAATGCCGGAATGGATAATTCCCTCCTTACACCAGGAAAACTTTAGCAAAATCTTGACACAATGCTGAATGGAAAATGCATTACGTAAGTAAGTAAAGTGACTTGTAGTAGCCTCATTTTAGTAATGACTGGAAATAAGCAACAGGCAAAATGTACTCGCAAACGTACAATTACGATGAAGTCAATCGCAGGGCAGAAACTGTAGTCGGAGCAAAATCACATCATATTTGGAGCTCCGTGATTCGCTGCTCCAGTCTCTGTGGTCATCACTAGGGGCTGGACATTCCTCCCCCCTCCCCCCCACATTTTCTACACATGGTAACAAGCTGGTTTGTACTTACTACTTGCGAGTACTCTATTTTTATTATTTTGGGGGGGGGGGCGTGCGTAAAGCCCGTTTTATCGCCGCAGACCTGCTTCAAGGCATCAGAGCATTTCCTCCAGCTTCACTGGACTTTTTCCTGCTTCATAGCGGGACAGGAATAAGTGCATATACACCCGACAGCGATCCTCTCGTCTCTTTTCCAGTAATTATCGCGCTTTAGTAGACCGATAGGCTACAGACATTGTTTGATAAATGTTTTATTTAGCTATTCTAGGACACAAAGATGTAAAAAATAGACAAAGCCAGGCTACATTTTTAAAAGAATGGAAAAAAACATTTAGCCTTAAGCCCCCTTTCAAGGGGACGGAGGACAACAACGATAAAACATGAGGCATTGTGGGAAATGAATGCGCTACATGGGATGTGAAGTATAAGCAAATATACATAAAAACCTATGTGGCCACACAAGCGCACACAAACACAATGTAACGTTAGCATTTTTAAATGTACAGATTTTTGTATATTGGTTACAGTATTTATTAGAAAAAAGACTACAAATTTACAATTAGCCTACATTTTTTTCGACACAATTAAGAGTGAGTACTCGGTCCCATCCCCTAGTCTATGTACGTGCACTCCTTAACTGCTTCATTCACAGTGAATTGCAAGTATTAATTTCTTTATTATTTAGTAATGGGGAAAAACAGCTGCTGGAGATAAATTCCCAATTTCACAATCAAGAAAAACGGGTAGCGCAACAATTCCGCCGATGCCAGTGCGAGACAAAACGCGTTCCTGAATGTATAGGCTTATTTTTTCCTCCCCAAGAAATTACAGAACATCATTGTACTACAAAAGACAATCAAGGCTACACAAAGTCTGCGTAAGTTACAGGCAACAGAACCTTTTTTTATCCACAAGGATAAGCACTGAAAAACCGCAGCTATATCCAGAGATTTCCCCTCATTCCTGTCTGCCTTTGTGCCAGGTGCCCCACATTCTGAGAGTGAGGAAATCCCTCCCGCTTAAAACAGTGGTGAGCGTTTGTGAGAAAACAAGAGTCGCTCCAGGAGGAAGGGACCCCGGTGGTCATTTGAGACACTGCTGTTAAGAAAGATAAACAGACAGGATTGTCAACAGAAGCTAATAGAACAGAGATTCGGACTTTGTATCTCCCTGAAGAGCCCTTTTTGCAGGAGCTCTCTTCCCGCTTCATCGTATCGGCTCGCGTCACCGGCAAAAAGAGCCTGTAAAAAAGCGCTCGCAAAATTTGGAAACGAAGCGAGGACCAAAGACCTTTCCTGAAGCGTTCTGCCGATGAGCCGTTGGCGAGAGAGATGCGTGGTGCTCAGTTTTAGAGCTTGTTTTTGCTGGCTTGTACATCCTAAACTACTAGTAAACCGAAGCGGCCAAAACACTGAAACCGCACAACGGAAAATAAATCAAGTCTAAGACCTGTTTCACGGAGTAAGTGCAGTTGGGCAAAGCTACAAGTGAGCTAATGCATTCCCACAGTTAAGAAGTGCTCTTCAGACTGTCACCGACCCAACAGACCTGTTCCAGGCAAACAATCTAGAAGGTTCTACTGGCATCAAAGGGCAGTTAAGCTCGTGGGTTCCCTTTTCTTAAAGAAATCAACTGCTGAAGTGATATCTTCATGAAGGATTGCTTGATGTGTTCCAAATGTGCTTTCCACATCATCCACTATTTACGTGCATTCGTTTCCTGTCCCGATAACAATCCAACCCTTTTAATAAATCCCTTTAACCACATCAAAGAACATTATTCACAAAAGGTCCTGGCTTAGCAGATACGGGTACAAATAAAGGTCCCAGGTGAACTGAGCTCATAAATTAAATGTTTCTATCAAGGCATCAAAGCTCTCAGAAGTCTCGATGAATCCGGTCTTCTGTGGACTTCAATGAAGTCAAAAGGCACAGAATAAATACGACAGCAAAGACCAGAACTCTCCCATAATCTGTTCTCCTCTCAATCACAAGAGAAGCACCAAAACTATTCGCCTGGGCTGTAACTATAGGAATGGCGCCAATGAAACTTTTGGCTGGCTGTATTTGAGGTCTCATAATAAGAATTAATTCACGGAAACATGTCCGCAGACACTTTCCACCTACAATTCACAGATAAAACAAATCTGGAAACTTTGGTTTCTGAAATCGCCATCTTCTCGTCCGGAAGTCGCGTGTGAACGCGCTCCCCCCCCCCCCTGTTTTTCATAGAAAATTAAATGCACGTTAAAATCCTAATCCAAACTCGGGCCACAGGCAGGGATACGCGGTCGCCGCGGTCTGTGAAATTGAGCCGAGCGCTCCCTGTCCCCCAAACCTTTCTGCCGCTGTCCCTCCACATTTGCCTTCGATTCTTTACAGTTCCGTGCCTCTGCTGAGCTCGTAACCTCAAAGCCGTTTTCTGCACTGTGGAGACAGAGGCTAATGGCAGACATGTGGAAAACAATTAGTGTCGAGTGTTTTTTACTGGAGTGGGAACGGCTCCCTGAGGGCGAGCGCTTCAAACAGGCAGTGGCGGCTCTACAGGAATCACAGCAGACTGAGCCCACAGCGGATAATGCTTCCCTGATCTATACCGCCAACACCGCCACAAAAAAATAAAAAATAATAAATCTCACACACACGCAGAAAGAGGCAGCAAGCTGACTGGGTTAAAATCCAGATACGTCTGGCAAATTGCACACTGACAAATACAGCCGACAGCTACGAGGCACACAAAATAAACAATACTTCAGCAAAGGAGATCACCTTATAATTTACCTTTTGTGTGGGATTTTCAAGATGGCTTTAAGGAGAAGTGGCAGGGATTATATGCGCGGCTACCATTTTACATTTCTCCTGAAACAAGTCGGTTAGCTAAATTTAGTCAGGAGAGAGAATCTGGGCATGAAGATTAAAGTACTCTGCCTCGTGTAAATGCAGCCTGAATCATCCTCCAATTGACCGATACCCATCCTGTCGTATTTTACGCTCGCATTTCTTTCCCGGAAGAACACAAGCTATATTTAAAGACATGAAACGCGACTGAAAATACACCATAACGGAGACTATTTTGAAGCTCTGAACTTTAAGAAGCTCAGGATTCTGTATGAAGAAGCTCGGACTGCTTGAATGAGAAAACGAGACAATTTCTCCTGCGATGAATTCAAACCGGAACGGTGTCTTTATGCGACTAGAGCTGGAGTAAACGTAGGACGAGCAGGGATAAGGAGTCGGGTGTTGTGACGGAGCGCGTCTCTCAGATCAGGATTAGGGAGCAAAGCACGTTCACTGGGGGAAAGCTTTGACGATGCAGGAGAGAGAAAACGCAGCAATGACCACCCCCTAGTCCCCCCCCCCCCACCCCCCTGGTCCCCCCCCACCCCCCTGGTCCCCCCCCTGGTCCCCCCCCACCCCCCTGGTCTTTCACAAAGGCACAGCGCATCCCAAACGCGGGGGATTCCAAGTGAAAACAAACAAGGGCCCGGGTCAGGTAAAAGAACAAACAGAGATAAGAATCTTAGAGGCCTGCGCCTGAGAACAAAGCCGACACGCACAGCTGCTGAGGCGCCCGACCTAGCAGAGGCCGCGCGATCCGCCGCCGCTGGCCTTCGGACCCCCCTCCACCCCTGACCCCTGACCCCTGACCCCTGCCAGGAGTTAAAAGGTCCACCTTGCCAGCGGCTCGCTGTCCTGCACGGCCAAAGTAACTTCAAACGCAGGCAGGAAACCCTGGCTGGTAAAGAGCTAGGAGAACACCTTTCTCCCTCCGCCCCCCCAGGTACCAGAGTAGCCAGAGTATTTCTAGGTCTCTTGACAAACCCAACAGTTTTGGATTTTGAACTTGTAGCTCTATGGCCTTTAGGGATCCCGGCGGGAACTTAAACGGTCTTATTTTGATTTACTGAACGGCCAAAGGGAATGGACAAGCGTTAGGGTTAGGCGCAGAGGTAAATATTTACATTGTTAACATATTTAAAGATCATATTGTAGGTGTGGGACATTGCTCTATAAGACAGCGCATGCTTTGAAGATGGTGCATTTTTGGAGAATCATTGACCTCGACACCAGGGGTAAGCAATCCTGGTCCTGGAGTGCCAGGGTCTATGGAGGTAGATTTCTATCAAAAATAAACAAGCACAAAAGTTTAATCCACAATTGTATTTACCATCCACACACACACACCTCTCTCAATTTGTGTTCGTAGATATAATCCACAATTGTATTTACCATCCACACACACACACCTCTCAATTTGTGTTTTGTAAAAATAATCCACAAGTATGTGTTTTCCATCCACACACAAACAGCTCTCAACTTGTTTTTCGTAAATCATCATTTGGATGAATGCAAAAATTATATTCACAAATGCAAATAACATTTACAGATATGTTTACAATGTTCACATGTACAAATCAAAAGCTTGGCTTGCGAACTGGCGAATCTACATTTGCCGATCGAAGGACACGCTTGATCTGCTTGGATTTACGGACAGAATTTTGAGACAAATATTCCGCTGTTTTTCACCGTGTCGATTCACGCTCGCTTAACTTGCGATTCGTAAACTAAACTTCTTCTTTGGTGCTACGTAACACGGCGGTGTGTGTGTGTCGGCTCATCAGCGCCACTTTTAGAACAAGTGGCCAAAACTGCACATTATCTTTAAGAAGTTTTGAGTTTATTTAGGTTGTAAAGTTAACCCCACGCTAATCTTGCGATGGCAAGTTTTTTAAACAGTCATTGCACAAAACTCCTATCAGATTGCATGTAGCTAGCTAGCTAGATTACATTACACAGGGGTAGGTCCGTACACAGTAGCTGCATAACTCTTTCGCCCCTCATGGAAAAGATTATGTAAAACAAACTCAACCATGTGAAGTATTGTAGCCAATTAAATTCACAAAAGATAAACACAGGGGTAGGTCCGTACATTGATAGGAACAAGGAAGTACAACACTATGAGCTAAAATAAGGAGAGCACTCCATGCAATTTGAATTATCATTTTCATTTAGGTGTCTTATGTACTAGCTAGCTAGCTGAACAAATAAAAGATTTCATAGGAGACATCGGTATCAGTGAGAATAGCTGTCAAATTAATTTAATTGGCTCCAATACTTCACATGGTTGAGTTTGTTTTACATAATCTTTTCCATGAGGGGCGAAAGAGTTATGCAGCTACTGTGTACGGACCTACCCCTGTGTAATGTAATCTAGCTAGCTAGCTACATGCAATCTGATAGGAGTTTTGTGCAATGACTGTTTAAAAAACTTGCCATCGCAAGATTAGCGTGGGGTTAACTTTACAATCTAAATAAACTCAAAACTCGGTTGTTTTAATTAAATTTACCATGAATCCACTTCTTAAAGATAATGTGCAGTTTTGGCCACTTGTTCTAAAAGTGGCGCTGATGAGCCGACACACACACACACCGCCGTGTTATGTAGCACCAAAGAAGAAGTTTATTTTACGAATCGCAAGTTAAGCGAGCGTGAATCGACGCGGTGAAAAACAGCGGAATATGTGTCTCAAAATTCTGTCCGTAAATCCAAGCAGATCAAGCGTGTCCTTCGATCGGCAAATGTAGATTCGCCAGTTCGCAAGCCAAGCTTTTGATTTGTACATGTGAACATTGGAAATATATCTGTAAATGTTATTCGCATTTGTGAATATAATTTTTGCATTCATCCAAATGATGATTTACGAAACAAGTTGAGAGCTGTTTGTGTGTGGATGGAAAACACATACTTGTGGATTATTTTTACAAAACACAAATTGAGAGGTGTGTGTGTGTGGATGGTAAATACAATTGTGGATTATATCTACGAACACAAATTGAGAGGTGTGTGTGTGTGGATGGTAAATACAATTGTGGATTATACTTTTGTGCTTGTTTATTTTTGATAGAAATCTAACTCCATAAGGGTCAGTCCTGGTTTTTGCAGCATCCATACCTATAACTACGGAACCGGGTTAATTTGAATAAATCCGGTTTAATGAATGCAGGTGACAATGTGCTGGAGGCACTCAACGTTTCACCATTCATAATATTCCCAGGCTCAGACTTTTAATCATCCATCAAACACTTGTGATCAAGCCCAGATGGAACAAAAACCCGAGACGTCACCGGCACTCCAGGACCGGGGTCAACTACCCCTGCTCGGCACTGTTGATAGGACCACGGTTCTGCTGGTGAAAACGCAGGTCTAATGTGAGCAGATATCACAGAAAATCCCAAGGTGCCATTTGGCCTAAACTTTCCACTGATAATTATCTCCCACCCTCTGCACCAGCTCACAGACACAGCTTTACAAATGCACACATTCAATCGGCTCCAATTAGAACGACACTTAGAGAAGTGAGGCCTGCTACCTTTATGTGCATATTTCCCCTTAAAAAATACTGAATCCAGCTCAGGTACAAGAAAAGAAGATGTCTGGCCCGACTTTATGGGTTGTAAAGCTCTTCCTGTTGGATGAAGACTGGATTTTTCTACTTTTTATCTTTCTAAACAAGGCTTCACGGCGTGCAGCGAATCGTGGGGCCGCGCGCAAGCGTTCTGGCGTAGCCACATGCTGCGGTCAGCCTCTCCGTCCGAATACTGATGGGAGGAGAGGAAGGGGGGCGCTGTTGCGTGGCCGGGGGGGGGGCGGCCATTAACTGTACCGAACAGCACTTTCAGACACCGATGAGGCTGGAACTGAAAAGGCAAGCATTATTTGATCTCGGGCGCAAATCTGCTGCAGGCATCAAAATTTCGACTCGTGCCCCGCGTGGAGGGAGCAGACGAGCGAGAGCAGCGCGGCCAGCTGACCAGCGCCTTTTTTAAACTTTCACAGCCGGAGGCCGACGGCGTGGGGCGGGGAACCTGCTGGAAAAAAAACGCTCTTAAAAACACAGGCCTTCTTCACCTCGAGGTGTCCCAACAGGAAGCAAAGCTCATTTCCCTTCCTAGATTCTCTCCCGCCACAGACTTTTACGTCTTGCGCGTTAAACCAATAATCCGACACCAACCATATTAGCCGTTTAGCTACCGCAGGCACTGCGAGTTTAAAAGCGGCCGCACTCGCCAGGACCGTCCTCAACTCTGCTCGCTTTCAAAGAGCTTCAGGTTTTTAATTTGTGTATCAGATGAAAAGGGTTTTTACCAGCGACCCGCGGAGGCAGACAATCCCCGGCCTTGCCCAGAGCGCGGCGGTGCTTCTCTGAGCGTACGTCCCAGACATGTCGGCTTCATGGCATGCAGGGTGGCCAGCAGGATCCAGAAAGATAGCGTTCCAGTGCGGACGTGCGAGGAGAAGGAGAAGGCTGCGGCAGTGACGGAGGAGTTTTTCCGGCTCCTTCCGCCTGCCCGGTAACCCGAAACCCAGAGCAGAACCCCCTCCCCCCTGCCACTGGAACAAGCCTGTTCCTCCAGTCACCTGATAGCATCCGCTTGCACCTTCCTTGCCTCTTGTACTTGGGCAGTTAGAAAGAAGAGATTTCATGTTTTGTTTCACCCGCCCACACACATCCCCCCCCCCACCCCCCGTGCCTGCCCGCGCACCCCCGACGTCCTTAAAAATCCTGGTGCTAGCGTAAGGAATGCACTCAAACACAATAGCACCAGTCAGAGGCCACTGGCAGTGAAGAGGGGGAGGGGGAGGGGGAGGGGGGGGGGCTCTCTCATGACTCCCTTCCTCCTCTGACTCACGTCAGCGATTGCGCTCAGCCCCGTGGGCCCTGCTTTAAAATGCAGCGGAGGTGGACTTCCATTTCCGTAAATCGACATCTCCAATGCGACAGTCCACAAGAGCCCAGGCGCCCGGCGTTCTCCTCTGGCTACTCATTACAAACTGCAGCTTGTGAGACGGAGGAACCCCGTGAGCTCCCGGGTCCCGCAGGCTCGTAATGAGAGCGGTGTGTATGTGTGTGTGTGTGTGTGTGTGTGTGTGTGTGTGCGTGCCTGCGTATTACAGAGAAAGAGATAGATGTAAGGAGGGAGAGACGAGAGACCACCGAGAACTATGTACTCATCACAGCAAGTTGCGAGCTGCGTTTTACGATTCGTATAAACGCACGCAAGCACGATACTAGGTCAAGCTCTGCACGTCAATGTTTCATTGCCAAATCATTACACTGGCAAAGCATGTGAGGAATTCACCCTTTAAATAAAATAAAATAAAATAAAATAAAACATTGTCCGTTAGCTGGAAACATCAAGCGCTGCTGCAGCAAGGCAGGGCCCGACTTCCGACCCCCTGCTGACCCCAGGAAACACCAGCGCACAATAGGACACTTTCCCATGACATCATCTAGATTTACCAATGTCCAATCAGACAACTCACAGGCTAGGACTAGACCAGCCTCTAAACTGTTTAGCTAGCAGTAGAGAGGAATTTGCGGGGGGTGGGCGGTGACTCACCCATAATTAGAGCTGCACAATTAATCACATTTTAATTGTGATTACAGTTTTGGCTTTCCACAATTACAAAACAAGAATAATTTAGAATTATAATTTTGAAGGCACAGTCCGTTTACAAATGAAAACTCACTTTACTGGACTTTCTCAGGTATTCAACATCGAATCAAGCGCTCATATTTTACCTCCCACACAGTAGAGTTTAGGGTTAGAAAATGTGAGAATATAAGCATGATTCTGTTCATTCTAAATCTTAAAGTGCAATAAAAGTACGATGTTCTGAAAACCAATGAATAATCATGTTAGTTAATCGTGATATCAATATTGACTCGACCGTAATTATAATTTTTTTGCCATAATCGTGCAGCCCTACCCGGAATGTGCTGCTTGGTGGGCACTGCCTCGAGGTCTCCGCCCTCAGGGTCTTCCCTCAGTACAGCAGGGCGTGGTGAGGTTTTAAAATAAAAATGTTTTAAACATTTTTTTTAAAGTGACAGAAACAAGCGTACTTTTCAAAAAGAGCCGGCCGGGGGTTACGCTTCAACCGCATGTGAACCCACATCAGTGTGTCCGAGGTAAAACAGGCCATGAAAGACCGTGCTGCCCCACTCACTCTGCGACATACTCACTCTGCACTCATCCGCATCCACAGCAATAAGCAGATCCCAAATTTCCCACAAGTCAATGCTGTAATGGAGGGAAAAAAACATTCAAATCAACTACAAAAACAGAAAGCCCCAACTAGCCGTCTGAGGTCGACTAGATGAAACGTACTGTCTGGACAGCGAGCGGGCCGCCGTGAATCAGTCTGTCCTTAAAAAGACACCGTTTTCCTTCTGTCGAACAGAATTTGCTCACATCCTCCACAAACAACCAAAGTTCAGAAAAAAATAAATAAATAAAAAACTTTCCGTCATCAGTTATGACGAACGCACCGCCGGCGCGTGACAAACTTTCAGCACCGCCCAACCGACGGCCTACAGACTGGAAGGTCACCGGTAAAGAATGCGGCCGGGTCCTGCTAAGAGGAGTCAGCTGAAGCAGAGCTGTCCGAAACGTGCCTGCTGGCAGAGGGAGAGCAGACCTAGCACAGCTGCCCAGAGGTTATTATCCAAGACCGCGGCTCCGCAGTCCGGCGAGGCAGACTAAATTAAAAAAAATTAAAATCAATAGACTGAATCAAAAATATTTGGAGGCCGGAGAGTGCCTTTTCAGATCCTGGGCTGTTCTCTGCCTGCACGGACCGCACCTGCTCCTGGGCTCGGGCTGGAAGGGAGGCTCGGCGCTTTTGTTTCAGGTGTTTGGGGAAAGTAAGAAAATGGGCACCGGCGTGCTTCTTCACCTTTTCTCCCCTCCCCCGCCCACACTCTGTTCTTCTCACACGGGCACATTTCAGTGCTCCCAGGCCCGAATGCATAATTCATTAGCGCACTTTCCAGCGTTCCAATGACTACGAGAGGGGTGTAAGGAACACAGGACAATGCCGTTAACCTCAGGCCGCATCACAAATCACCTTCAAGATAGAGGGAAGCGGGCGAAAAAAAGCTAAAAGGCTCACTTCTTCAACTCCCACAGCGCTGGCCGGAATCGGAGGGTCCGGGGACTGCCGCCGACTGACTTTTTTATTTTTATTTCCCCCCAGGTTTCGGAGTAAAAGAAAAAACCCCTGCATTCCACGGGTTGATCCTCGGAGAGAAAGGGCCTGAACCAGCTTCGACAAAACAGTCAGTCAAATCCGCCCGCTTCCCTGCCCCTCCCCCTCCCCCTCCCCCACTTCACTCACAGAGCAGGGTGAAAGGGTGGGGGGGGGGGGTAGCGCTGCTGCTGGGCCTCTGGGATTAAGAACGGAACAAGATGACACAGAAAAAGCCTCCCCTCCATCTCCCCGCTCTGCTCTCTCTCCATTGTGTGTGGAGAGCATGAAAAGGCTGTCCCGGAGGACACAAGAGACCCAGTAATAAAGCAGCTCTGTGTGAGGACAGAGTAAGCATCGGGCAAACAGTTTAGCCGCGGCTCACGGGCTTCTCCCGTGCTTCTGTGGCAGTGTGCTTAAGGGATTTAATACCATTCTATGTGTGTGTGTGTGTGTGCTTTTGATTACCGACACAATAATGCTACGGAGCGACTGCACTACAACGTATATCACAATTATGATGACGCCAAAAATTACGATAATATAACCATCTTAGCAGATGTCTTAATCAGTGGTCTATCGACCGGGCTTATGATTTCACACCTCACTCTCGTCTCTTGTAACGGACATCCCCTTCCAACATGTAATGCGTTTTTACTGCTGGGTTTGAACAACAAAGAAAAACTAAAATGGAAAAAAAAACTGAATTCGCACAATGTGCACACGCTTTCACCTTGAGCTCCAACCTACAGCCCAGTGCGAGCTCAGCACTTGAAATGGAGTGCCACATACTGGCCTAAAATGAAAGAAGCCGTTTTACTGGCTCCGAACAGGTCAGATTGCAACCCGAGCCACAGCAAGCGGAGTTACCCTCCCTTGAAGAGCCGATCTCAGCTGTAGTCGCCGCCTCGCTCGAGCCCTGACGCAAAACACCGGCGCACCATCTCAGAAACGACCCTGCTCTCGGCGTCCGTTTCTACCATGAGCGTAAGCGCAAGGCCAGGGTGTGAAATGACGGCCGGGGTTATCAAAAAGGTGCCGGAGGACTTAATAACTGACCTTGGCCTTGTGTCGCGTTTGCGGTGGATTTAATTGCTTGGATTTGGCACATTTATTCTGCACCGCAAAGCAAAGGTAGAACAAGACGCAGGGGTGAGACGCTGAGAGATAAGAGGTTAATAGAGGCCTAAGTTCTGTCTTGCTTCGTTATCGCCTGCAGACACACCTCCGGAAAATACTTCGCATCGCACCCGCCGTCTATTTTTATTTTACTTTGTAAAAATCTATTAGCGACTCATTTTCTACACCATTTCTTTGAGTAATTTCCTTGTTGTAACCTTTTTTCATGCAGAAACAGCTCCACTGCTTGATTTTAACCTTAAGTATAAATTCCTTGGGTCTCATGGTTCGAAGTTAACATGGGGAAAGCACACCGTTTGGATGACAGCCAAATGCAATATTGCACTTTAGATCTTGTTTGAGATCGAGTTCATCGTAAATCACAATTCTGCACATAGCAAGTCACCCTTGTGTCTGCTGCGCGACAGTGTAAATGACTGAACGGAATTAAGTTGCGTGTGGAATGTCGAGAAGTCAGAACTTCGCACGGTCAGCACCTCGAGCCGCTGAACAGACACGGAGTGTCATTTCACACGGGAAGAACGAAGAGGCAAAACGGCGCCCCGTACAAAGAGCAGGCTCTGGGAAACTTATGTTCTATAGGGACAATACTTATTCCTCACAGAAATAACCACGCCAAGCCTCTCTGCCAGGCGGCCATTTTTCTTGCGCCCCCCCACCCCAGCCCCCACTCCCCCCCACCCCCGCCCACATGCGAAACCCAATCAGACGCTGCAGCACTCAAATTCTGTCACATCTTCGGTTATCGGACACCGGCGAAGAATCCTACCCTCCCCAATGTCAATGAGGGACTGCTCTCTTCTTGCCAAAACATGTCTGAATGCACATTTGAGAAGCCCATTTGGAACACAACCTTTTTCTGGGTTATTTTTAAACGGCCTCGGTGGCTGCTGCTCGCAGCATGAAGGGACACAGCAGCAAAGTCAGAGCGGCTCACGAGCACCTGGGACGCAATTAGTCTGATTGCTTCTAGAGCTACCAGGACGGGAGTCTATTCCACAAATGGCAAGGAATTACGATTGGTCCTGCAGGATAAACAAGCTTGCTTATTCTGGGTTAAGGAACGGCATCGAGGGGTATGGGTCACAAGGTCGCTGTCATTAGCGTTAACCCTAATGGATCTCCTGGAGGTTCTCAGAGCTCAGAGATCCTATCACAACACAAGGGGCCGAAAGGGGCAAGACAAGACCTACACTCCCGAGTCCGTGCAGTGAAATGAGCTCTGAGGTGAAAGGGCATCCAATGTCCCGACAGACAAGGCTTACCCATAGGAAAACCTTAAAATTGCTTTGCCTTTCAGGGAGACTGAGTGAGAATTCATAAAAGTAAAACCATGAGTGATAAATGAGACAATTAATCCAATGACAGCTTTCAAGCCTCCAAAGCAACCTTCTGTTCCACATGAAACACTAAAATAGCAAAACGCAGACTGTTGTGTGTGAAATATAAATCTATGGCGCTGTATTAAAACTAAATGGGTCTTGGCTATCTAGGAAACTGAAATGGCAGTTGTTTAAGACCAAGGTTCCTAGACTCTCTCAACAAGACACACCCTTCAGTTCGATAGTCCCTCAGGTGATCATAAGCCGAAGACAAACGGAAAACACAGGACAAGCTGGTTCCCATGAGCATAGACCACACTTACCTTTTCACTTTTGACTTTCTTC
The DNA here is from genome assembly GCA_022702515.1 of Ilyophis sp. 1 JC-2022. Lineage (NCBI taxonomy): Eukaryota > Metazoa > Chordata > Actinopteri > Anguilliformes > Synaphobranchidae > Ilyophis > Ilyophis sp. 1 JC-2022. The sequence continues at coordinate 14,282,357 of CM040399.1, read as the reverse complement.
AAGGCCCTGCATTCGCTGTTGTCCAGCTCCTCCGGTTCGCTTTTAATGGCCAGTGGCTGGACTATCCCAGCAGGATCAAGGGCAATATTCCCAAGTTGCTCAGTGGCCACCAGGTCCGTACTTTGTGTACCCTCAAACGGGGTGCTGCGGGCAGAGCCCAAAGGAAGAGCCTGCGCCCCTGAGTCCTTCTCAATGGCCACTGCCGCCGTCGGCACGCCCTCGTTTTTCTCCTTCTTGCTTTTCCCAGAACCCCCCTCTTTGTCCTTTTTGCTACTGGGCACATTGCGAGAGGCCTTGCCGCTCTTCTCCGCGCCCTTCCCGGAGCTGGAGTTGCCGGTGCCCCCCGCGCCGGCTCCCGCCACCCCGGTGCCCTCCCCCTGGGCACGCGCCTGCGCCTCCTTTTTAGCCGCGTCTCCGGCCGAGGCCTTGCCACTGTCTTTAGAGTTCTTACTCCGCTTGGATTTGGATTTGCTTTCTTTGCCCTGAGGGGCAGGTACGGGACTGACGAATTTAATATTGTCGGGCAGAGCCGCTACTGCGCTGGGGGGTGCCGCCATGCCCCCGCCGTCCTTGGTGCCGGACATCTCGAGTTTGTCCTTCTCTAGGTCAGCGTCGAGGTCAATAATCAGATTGCCAACACCAATGTCCCACTCATCGCCGCTGTCATAAGTGTCCACCGCATTCGAATCCACACCTTTCCCGCCTGCAGTGCCACTACTTAGGGACATCTTAGTGCCAGCGGCCCAGGCTCGCCACAGTAAGGTCCGACTCCTTCTCAGACTACTGGGGGCAGTGGGAGAAGGGTTCAAGTAGCCTCAGGGTCTTGGTATCCCCTTCCCAGTTACCCACATTTTGCCCTGGAAAAAAAGATAAAAAGAGAAGAAAGAGGGAAAAAAAGAGGGAAAAACTGTTAGAATGTGAACAATTTCACCCAAGAATATTAAATTCTGAAAACATGACACCAAAGCTCATAATTCTCTTCAGGCCCAATAATGAAAAGCAGGAGATGGGCTTGTTCACCAGACAGATTAAATCAGTTTAGAGATAAACAGCTACAACCGTAGACAAAACAAGGCTTTTGCAGGGAGTACACGGAAGAAAAAACAATTCCCATTTTTCAATGAAACTGCCAAGTGGGAGGGCGGAGGGGGGGGGGGGGGGCTCTGAAATAGGAGACACACGGTTTGTCCCGAGCAGAGTCCTATCAGTTTCACATCACGCAACTGAGGTGGTGAAGATAAATAAAAGATTTACTGTTGAGTCTTCCTGTTGCGCCACAGGACAAGCGATAGCTAATCGTGTAACACAAATGTATGCGATATCATCTGGGATCACGCTGGCTCAGGAGGACAAAATTAATGACTGATTTTCCCATAAGGGTTCCATTAATATCCACCCACTGCCTGCCACAATTCTACCATGATGTACGGCTTATGCAAATACCTATACGCACGTACGTTTCTTCGCTATTTAAGAACGACATTTCCATAGGGAAAGGTGAACACCGCCACAAGGTCCATGTAGCCTCTCGCCATCATGCCTCGATACACGTATGAAAACCCAACCGTGTAAACATGAAACGAAAACACAAGCAGAGTTCTTTCAAATTTTTTTTATGAATCTCTGATAGTACACATTTTTTGTACACAATCTCTTTTGCACTCCTGGGCCATTTTGTTAACTGGTGCAGGGCAATAGAACCCTGGATAAAGTCCCAAGGGGAACAGGATAGATTTGTTATAATGGCAGTTCCTATCACATTTAGAAAAATACATAAATAAAAAGTCAAATAATCCGGAAAAGAAATTCTGTGGGTTGTCTGGCACACAAAGCTTTGTAGGTTCAAATGCTTTAGGGTCAGCCCGGGTCATCCTGGGAAGAGATTTCCTGGACATCCAACGGCTTTTTATCAAAACACAAACGGAATCCATTTCCTCCAAGACCTAAAGGTTGACCTCCAGCCGGGTGTGAGAAGTGAAAGACCTCTGACACCGTCAAAGCCGTGCTGCTCACCCATTGGCCATGCCTGGGGGGGCTTTGGTGAAATAGGCTATACAGCAGAAAAGCTGTACTGACCCAATACTATGATAGGTCAATACACTAGGGTCCAAGGCAACATCCTTAAAACCCATCTATGATGTGTCCAGTCGTTCGCTTCATCTCCAAGAACTCATTTGTTGGATCGTCTCTTTGGTCGGGAACATAACTTTAAATGTGCAGATGAGCGGGGTCCACATCAGTAATGAATGTTTTTTTTTATATTAGGGGGAGTCTAAGAAGGCTTCTCATGTAACAGTTTAGCAATGTTCTTGACACACATTCACCAAAGACTCAAATAATGAATCTCGCCAATGTTAAGGCTAGATTTCCTTTTCCAATTTGTGGAACAAAATTGTCAAACAAGTGATTACAACTAAAGGCAAGAGGGAGTGTAATCGACAAAACAAAGAGAAAATGGTGACGTTGACATTTTTCTTCGACAGATCTTGGTCCCATGGCGTTTCCGAACCGAAAACTCAAACGCGCTGCGTGCACCAAATCCTCGCTAGCCTGTTTTAAAATGTTCTTCAAAATTCACAAGGAGACAAAGACAAAAAAAAGAACTAAACAAAGAAAGTGCTGTTTTATGACAGTTTGCACAAAGGCGCCATTGAGAGAGATCAGACATGACTGTGCTAGCTTTCCTTCCACGCGGTCAAAAACAACTCGTGCGGAGGGAGAGAGAAAAAGCGCTTTCTTTCACAGGGCTTCCTTTCAGGGGACTTATCATATGAATACATTGGCGTAACCCCTTTTCCCTCGGCAACAATAAAGGCTACTGTCAGCGAGGAGAGGGGGGAGGGACGAGTGTTGTTGGGGGTCAGATTCCCCGTCGCCAGAAAAGAGCAGCGACTGTCACCTGCCCACGGGCCTGTCCTCCCTTTATTGACTTATCAGAGATGCTAATTAAGCCCCGCAGTCAGGCAAAGACATGAATACAGGCTTCTTTTTTTTCTGCTCTGAACCAAGAAAGAGAAAGAGATCGTCGTGCCGAGGACCACAGAAGATATCGGCCAAGTCCCGCGTCCGCGCTTGCGTGTCTGCGCGGTCGCCTTTTTCTCGTTTAAACGGTTTTGCTAAGTGCGCTGATTAAAGTGCCGCCCTAACGCGTCCTTTTAAAAGATGAAGTGCGCCCGCTTGCATCTCGAGTGCCTGAGGTGGCTCCCGTGTTCAGTCTTGCAGTCGAGGGCAGATCGATAAGTGGCAGTGAACAAAGAGCTGGTTCAGTCGAGGTAGACTTGGTGTTGCCCATGTGCTGTTGCCAATGCCAGCGCTGTACAGCTCTCTCCCACACTCCGTAACAGAGGGCTACACACAGGCTGAGCATTGCTGGCTGTGAAGCAGCCAGATGGTCACAATGGAGGAGCTCCTGGCTCGTTCCAGTCCTATGGTTATTTTCAGGCCTTGGGCCCACTGCGCGCCATCCGTACACCAGTGCACAAATCCAAGCGGAAAATGATCAACGACCGCTCGGTGGAACACAGCGGGGGCCCCAGCGCCATTTTCAGGAAATAAAAAAATTTGAGCGATCGGTATAGCCATCGCGTTTTTTGTTCCTGTGCTTTGCAGAGAGTGACTCCGCGCTGACGTGGCGCAAAATCATCTTCCACTTTTCCACTTTGTCGAACAAAACAAAGTTTAGATCATCATTTCCAAGCGTGTTACATAAGCCTGCAAAACACATGAAGAAGAAAAAAAAAAGGAAAAAATGAAGAAAAGAAAAAAAGCATTCTTTGCTTTCCATCTGTTGTTACTTCATTCCACCAATATGTCAGCCATCCCTGCACAGGTGCCCAAGGCGCACGGACATTCCCCCTCTCTCCAAAGACCCAGTGCCACACACTGCACAGCCTAAATTACCCCTGTATTCCCCGCCAGCTGCATGTCACACAACTCAAAACATACATTTCAAAATGACTACATCCACGCTATTGTTGCAGTTATGCATACAACAACAGGATTATTATACCCACTTTACCAAATTGTGCAGGAAAATGCTCTTACGCACGACTGTTTAAGTATCCATTTTACTTAACCGTTCCAAAGTAGAATGCAAAACAAACCATAACAAAACCAAAAGAAAGGGGGAAAAACATGATGTGTTAAACACAATAGAGCGGAATTATTTTGTACGCCAATTTTACTGGGCTGTCTGCCAATTCGGGGTGGAAGGATACGTGCAAATTGAGGTTGTCCGCATGGGTTTCACACCCTAGATACATTTTGAAGAGGGAAATGTCTTCCAAGGGAAGTGAAAAGGTTAACCCCACTAAAGAAGCTAGGCGCGACATGCAAGCTAATGTTCTCAGCATTTACCGTGCACCGACACACAAGCCGTGTTGGCTATACGTAACAAGTGAGGTAGCTTCGATCGGACACCTGCACTGTAATGAGAAGTGTGGCCCAAAAGTAAAAGAAACATTAGCCAATACAGGGGAGAGTATTTATCGTGTGAAGTGGGGTTTGGGCAGAATCCATTTTCACAGTCATACCTTCAATGAAAAATACGGTGGTATTAAGGTATACGGTTTCAATAGTAACAACTGAAAAACCTTGACATTTTAGCACGTTTATAGTTCCACCAACTGCTCAAAATGCATTTACATAGCCGATGCTATTGTAAACATTCCAAAAGAATGTTTGCTCTTGCTAGGGGGGTTTTAAACCAAACGCGGCCGTCGATATGCTTATTTCTGCGTGACAGGTTCATGGCGAAACTCCAGCGACAGGCCGCTTCGCATTCCGTTCCCCTCCGTGGCAAACTAAAAAAGATTTGTGCTTGGCTCTCTGCACATGGCCTGGCACAGACCTCACGCAGCTAAAAATTACGGTCCCGGTCACATTCTGTAGCTACAGGTTCATTTCTTTTTGTCCATCTGTCCCAACTAAAATCTATCCATACAGCCCTCGACGACTCTTGGCGCAGGTGGCAGCTCTCCATCGTGACAAGGGGGCATCTTTGAGCAATGATCGACACGGACGCGAACGGATACGTGTACGTAAAACTACAACTACGTTTCTGAAACGAGTCATTTTATAATTTTGTTTAAAATGAGGCACACCGTGCATTCTTGAGGAAGACGAGGTCAAAATGGACATCCGTTCACCCCCTAGGTATCAATGGAATAAACAACACAAGTTCTTGAAAATGTTTATTTTACTACTATGCAGACAGAGGATGATGATAAATGCGCACGGTGATCTATTTATGGATATATTTTTTGCATCCCTTTTCCCGTCCCCAAAGTCGGCAATTAAATCTCCGTTTGTTTCCGTTTGTAATGTAGAAAAAAAAAACAATGTACTGTCACTTTTTTAGCTGTAGAATATTTTTGGGCAACCACATCTTGGGCCTCCATCTCATCACTTCACTCCTGTCTAATCCATTGGCCAACTGGATGGCTTGTAACATGTTCATATTAATTTAATCGCAATGCCATGTCTTTTTTAAAAGTGGCAGTGCTACATGAAGAGATATTGTTTAAAGGGACACTTAATATTTGCGCTCTATAAAAAAAAATTATAATTAGACGGCATTACAATAACACCGTTGGCCTTTCTAAATTCTGCGGTATGGCATTACTGGATATCAGCCCAAACCTAATGCGATGCTGCAATTTCTTGTAGAAAATGAATGAGTGTTTTAATAGTGTAATTGCTTCTTTTTTATACAGCAGTCTTATTGGTAAATGCACAGTGCTGCTAGGGTTCCCCCCTTTAGATTCAGACAAACATACCGCAGTATTTAAATAAAAAAATTTTTTAAACGTGGGCTCCACCAGTTCAGAGACAGCAAATCCAGGAGGATATCCCTGAGGCAGAGCCAAAGATAACACTAAACCTAATAAGAAAACTTCACATGCTGTACTTGGAATGAACCCAGTGGATTATTTCAGGAGGTAACTATCCAGACGAGCAGACAAAGAAGAAAGTAATTCCGAGCAGCGGCTTTCCAGTAACCCCGGGGTAATTCCAGAGTTAATTACAGTAACAAACCATAGTCTGAGCATTTTAGCACCATGTGACAAGATTACAACAGCGCATTATTCAATTTCACTCCTCTTCACTCATGACTTGGAGAAAAGACCCCCTGCACTGCAGATCAGTCCAAAAAACAACAACTACAAGTCCGTTTTCAGACACGACAAGGAAATAAAAAGAACATTTGTTTTTTTCCCCCCCTCAAGTTAGCATTTGGAAATTTCTGAACGGGGAGGAGGGGGTTAATTCTGCAATTTGTCTCGTCTTTACTTGCCGATAGAAATGAGCACGTTCGCTGTGAACTGGATCTGAGCGTGGATCACATGAAACCCATTTTCAATCGTTCAGTTATTCTTATTCAGTTATATGGTCAACAGCCAACGCTTTCAAGTTTCTTGTATATTCCAAGGTAATTTGACCATTTCTCAAGCTTTAACTAAGACTGTGACTTCAACCTGATGAATCAGGATTCACTAGGTCATTCTCAATGCCTAGAAAGTCAACGTGTTAAGACTTGGGTCAGCACGCGTTAAATTATTGATAAAAGTCTGGCGTAGACTTTAAACCCACTCCGCTCTAATCCGCTGGGTCCTGCAGCTTTTCTCCAAAATCCTCTTCCACTTCATAACCCTTTCCTGCAGTCACCATGGCAACGCTTTGAAACCCAGAGCTTGATTGACGGGCAGTGCGGTGACGCTGTTCTGAATGACTGGTTCTCTTTCCATTTGGAACGCTGATGTCATTATCTCTGACGGCTGAAGAAATACAAGGCCCCTCGCCGTTTATACGGCCGCGCTCCGTCAAGCGGGCGGCGGCGGCGGCCCTGAACCAAGACCGCTTGTGAAAACGATCATTATTTTTTTTCTTAAATCTACTACGAGAGACTACGGCCCGATTCCCGCAGCCGCCATGTTGCGTGAAACCCCGTGTTAAAGTATGCTTGTGTGAACGTTAATTAGGCGACACTTCAGAGCTTTTACGAGCATATGGCGTACACATGCGCTCACTGATCCTGCCACATCAAACACTTCCGTTTCGAACGGATCCCATTCAGATGGATCATTCCTATTCATGCGACGCACCTTCATGGAAAACATTACCCCGCCGGCAGCCTTCGTTTCATCAAAGACCTCGATGCGCCAGAACGTATGGCGCATGTTAAATGCGAAGACTAAATTAATGATGGGGGGGGAGGTGGTCGGTTAGATATAACCGACACGTTTGATGCGATTTCATAGTCGTCGCATGAGCGGCGCGTTTGGCTCGCGGGGGCCGAACTCGCTGGCGCGCTGCGCGGGTCCCGGTGCTGCGGCCACCCTCCTTTCGCAGACCCCCAGAACAGGTGGTCCTTTCGATAGCGGCCATAAAACACAGGCAGGCCGCTGCCGCTGCTGTTTCAGAGGCTGTAAATAACCTCCGTAAACTCATTTGCGATTCTCTTTCACATGCCAGTGTTCTGCGGGAGTGCTCGCAGGGGCCGGGCCGCAGCGGCTCAAACATCCTCCTACCGCCCCCGCCGCCACCACACACACACACACTTGCAAACATTCAACACCTGCATCTGTGATAGTTGTCTCCTAGCGATAAGGACCGGGGGAGGGGGGGGGGGGGGGGGGTAAGTAGGGGGTAGGGGTAGGAAGAGGAAGCACAGAAGCAAGTACAGACGACAGCCGCAGAGATCAGATCAATATGCGTTCAGAGGGGCCTTCGTTCTGACGATTCTTCTTTGTGCTTCGACGAGAGAGACAACACGGGGGAGAGAAAAAAAGAAAAGTGATTCAAAAGAGAGCCTCTGCAAGCGCAAATCCTGCGACCTGCTCGTGGAGAGCTCCAGCTAATTCCCTTCGCTAGCGAGTCATTGAGGATCTCTAATAAAGAATGTATTATTTTTTTATTTTTTTCCCCAAAGCCCCTGCTGTCTGAGAGAGACTTAGTGCGTGCTGCATTGTCATTCTCCAAAGAGCCTTTGGGAGAGAAGAACGGCTCCTCCGGTTAGATAAAGTGTGATATCAGATGAAAGCGGCGCTCTCCGTCTTGAGATCGGCTGCATTTTTGTATTTTTTTTATTTTATATCTTGTTTCACCGCCGTATCCAGAGATGTGCCCGAGCAGATAGAGCCTCTCGGATGACAGAGGGGATTTATTGAGCCCTCTCTGTGATACACTGACTGATCGCTGACGCTCGGTCTGTTCCGGCCCTCTGCGACGCTGACATCAATTGCTGTGCTATTGACGCAGTTGCTCTGGCGTGCTGGGCCCTGCTGGCTTAATGGAGGACCGCCTGCATTATTTAGCTCTCATTAAGGGCGACATGCCACTCCCAAATGGCCGCCGGGGCTCGGTGCGTTACTAACAGGTTTCGCCATCAGCCCGTTCGGATCACGGCCGCCCCTGGCGAGCGCGTTAGCACCCGTGAGCCGCCATCCGATACCCTCGCTCCCTCACTTACTCCCTGAGAGAGGGGGGGGGGGGGTTGGTTGCAGCTGTCCCATTCGACCGGGTGAACAGCTGTGGGGGTCTGAGTCACTCCTGGGGGGGTGGAGTACAGAACGCCACAGCCTCTTGACCTGTACTGTCCTTACTGAGGAATGCACAGCAAGTCCCCTTCATCGCCCCCGCGTGCGGCCTCTTGAACCCCTCCACCCCCGCCGAAAAACACAACAGCCCCCTCTTCGCATGTCCTTGGTACATCAGCTGCGAAGGACTCCATCAGCCCACGTGACCGTTTCAGACTCTCCGTGTTACCGGCAGAGGCATCCAGATGAAACGTATTCCCGCCCGCGCACGTGTAATTCCGCTATTGAAATGTTTCAGCACAGTCCGCTGGAGACGCGAGGAATCACGGGATAATCATACATGGATGGCAACAGACTTACAAGCAGGTCCCTATCTAATCATCCAACACATTAACAACCCTCAGCAAGGCGCACTTGTTTTTTTCGTCCCACTTGCCACCCTCGCTCTTATTGGAATCGATCTGTTCTGCAGGAGAGAGCAGCGTACCCTTTCCCTGGGAGTGTGAGGAGAATTTCAATGGCAATTTTCCATGTCAGTAATTCTGAGTGGTATGGTACAGGGGGGGGCTTTAAGAGCAACTAGGGAAAATAACCTGCAAAAGAGGCGCACGAAAGAAAAATGTCAACAAAATTCTCCACAAAAAAGCGGTAAAAAACAGTATAAAAAAAAAAGAAGAAAAAAAAAAAGACTACATTCCAACAGCTGCCTTTATAATGAAGGCTAACAGTTTCGAGAACATTTGGCACCTTGGACTTGAGAACGAACCAAACATGGTAACCTGGTAAGGGGTACTTTAGTTACATGTGCAGAATTTATCTGTGGAGCAATTTATCTGTGCCTGCAGGTAAAGACAGCCGCCTGAGATCCATACCCTAACCCCCCCCCCCCCCCAGAACAAGTAATTGGATTGCGCGCTTGAGCCGGAGACTGAAATAGAAATGCGCGGGGAGCTCCAGGTGATGCGGACGGAGATTCTGCGGGTCAGCCGGGTTCCATCTCAGCAAATGTCAGAGCGGGGGTGAGCAGGTGGGGGATTGGGGGGGGTGGGTTGGGGGGACGACTTCCAATTTCCACAAGCCACGCAACGGCGTACTCGACGCCTAATCTCCGCGTCCGGACTTACAGTCTGCGGTGGCAGAAGGGCTCTGCCCCCCCGGCCTTCCATTCCGTTCGCGGCGCGTCACCACCGTCCCCGTCCGGAGCGCCCGGGCCTCTGCAGAAATTGCTTTGATGCTACCTCTGCACCGGCTGATAACCGGGGGAGGAAGAAACGCATAAATAAAGCATCTGCCATCGCTTTCATCTCGTCGTGTGCGACACACACACGTACAAATTAAGCGGAGACGATTCGGGACGCGGCGGAATTCAATTCTCTCTGCTGTGATCGCCCCGAGAGTTCGGGGGGGGGATCTGGCAGGTTGAACTCGCAGCCTTCTGGCTAATGGAATCGGAGAGAAAATGTCTGCGGCCTTCATGTCACAGATCGTTTCCCGGCAATTTATACGGCGGGGGAAGGACCTCTCGCGCGGCGCCAGCGGACAAAGAGAGGCGCCACCTTCAGATCCTGACAAGTTCCCAGATTGATTTTCCTGGTGTGTGAAGAGCGGGCTCCATTAACGGGTCCGGGCCACACCGGTCGGGGCTGCACTCGCCCCGCTCGTAAACCCAGAGAGACGTTCTGAAGCGGTTCACTCCGAAAACCGCTCGCCGCGGAGGATTTCCCCCGTTTCACACGTGAAGAATGCGTTTCCGAGGAGAGGCTGTAACACGACACACCGGGTATTACCGCCAGCCGCTAGCGTTTCATCGATCAACGCTCAAACAGTGGTGGAAGAGCCTCTATGCAAACATCACTTATCACAGCCCAGATGTGACAAATTATTGCAGATCTAAAGCGTTTGAGCCATATGCAATTCATTACCTCAGATATAGATGGGAGAGAAAGAATGAAATTCATCGCCTGGGCTATAGGCTATCGCTCTCACGTTTCTGCCTCTTTGCCATATTGACTGAAAAGAAAAACACACTTCACGCCGAGATACTCAAAGCATGAGATCGGATTATAATAAAGTATGAAATCCTCGCGTGTCATAAATGCCACACAGGGCGCTGAAAGGAATGCGCATTTTCCCCCCACAACCCAACAGTGAGGTAAGCATTGCGGGAATATTTTCCACAGTCAGCTGCGCTCAGTACATTATGTAGTCAGCGGAAGTCGGGCATCTTCAGCGAAAGAACTGTGAGAGCGAGAGAGCCTTGCATATCCGTGAAAAGCAAACTCAGACAGAATAGCTGAATCACAATATTGCCATAGAACAACGGGGCTCATAAATTATAAAAAATGTCAAGGGAAGCATATTTTTCCATGGGTTGAATACAAAAAACACACAAAAAATTGGGTTTTAAAAAATCGATGAAAGGATTGAAAGCAGTCAAAGTAGCACTTTCAACAAGATGACAAATGCCCGTCTACAGTTTACCCCAGAATCACAAAGAATGGAAAAGAAATTCAGGAGCAAAGCGTAATGGTCCTGGCATTGGCGATAATTCGCAGGTCATGGGAATGTCGGTAACGTGTAACTGTCACAAGGCGACAGCAGTAATGCTAACCGAAAGCTCAACAACAGCCATCGAAAGGCTGTAAATCCGGAGACCAATGATCGTATGAAGGCCAGAAACGTGTACGCGAATGGGCGAAGCAAAATGGGCATCGTTCAATGATCAACGCCGTCGTGGATGATGCTAGAACCAGCCAATAACAAAAGCCCGCCCCGGTGGAGTTGTAAGTGTAAAATAACCAACAACAGCCCGCTCTCAAAAAGAGAACTTGAGCAAACAAACTAAAAATAGCATAACAGCTCCAAGAGGTATTTTATGAATTCATGATGAGAAGGGAAAGCCCTTCCCTCGATGGCGGACTGAGAGGGGAAAGCCCTTCCCTCGATGGCGGACTGTTAAACAAAGGGCAGATATGCCCCACAGATGCATTGTACCCATAATACGAGCCAAATAAGACCGGGTCGCCGTGGTCACATTTGCAAAAAATTTATAAGATTGACACAGTATTATTCCCTGACTGGCAAACCGGTTTCCTTTTTCACTTTCAAAATTAGTACTAAGAATAGCAACTCCATTGCCTTCAGGAAACAGATTCATAACCCAGCTTATCAGATCATTGGGACAATAAAGTGAACTGAACAGACTCAGGTTCACCGTTTGGTTGTGAACCAAAACTGCCGGTTCACATCAGACCCGTTTAAGAACTGGCCCCAAATGCTGACAAAAACAACAATTGCCTTAAGCAATCTGCCTCGTCACAGTCAACATTTTTTTTTAAATAAATAAAGAGAAATAAAAGGCTCCTTAATGTTTGCAGAATGTCCTGTGCTTCAACCTCATCCAATTTAACGGCACCAAATTCCCAAAAATCTAATTAGCGACTCTGCGAAGCGGAGACTCAAATCCCATTAATGCTGCATTTCATAACCGTCATCCAGACTATCGAGTCAATAGCATCTCCTGCGGGGCCTCACAGTGCAGGCCAGTGTCTCACAGTGCAGGACAGTGCCTCACAGTGCCTCACAGTGCCTCACAGTGCCTCACAGTGCCTCACAGTGCCTCACAGTGCCTCACAGTGCAGGACAGTGCAGGACAGTGCAGTACAGTGCCTCACAGTGCAGAACAGTGCAGGACAGTGCAGGACAGTGCAGGACAGTGCAGGACAGTGCCTCACAGTGCAGGACAGTGCAGGACAGTGCAGGACAGTGCCTCACAGTGCAGGACAGTGCAGGGCAGTGCAGGGCAGTGCAGGACAGTGCCTCACAGTGCAGGACAGTGCCTCACAGTGCAGGACAGTGCAGGACACAAGCAAACTGCGGTGCATAAGCGCAACAATGTGCATTTAAGCTGAAGCATAAGAGCAAAATGACCTTCAACTGCACTGGCTACCAAATCCCATCAATATCAATTCAGATAACAATCAAACACATTTATTATTAACATGGCTTTAAGAGCAAGGAGGTGGGCCCAGTTTCTCGCTCTTTTTTTTTACATTTCAACTAGAGCTAAAAAAAAATCAAAAAATTTAAAAAACAAAACTTGAGCCAATTCTTGCTTGTGACAAGATGATTTAAGACTAACATATTCAACAACTCTGCTTAGAAATAATGCCTACAACTAGGGATGCAAATTTTGTGCAATTCTTCGAATGGATTAACTGATAAGCTGAAAATCTCCAATATTGCCTATAAAAATAAAGACTCGTCTCAAAATACACATACCAATGTTGTAGGCTATCAGAAAGGTTTTTATTAAAAAATAGCAAAAAAACTAAATACTGAGAAATACGCTTGGGAGAGGAGGACCGCTGACATTTTTATTACAGACGGGCTGAACTGCGACGGTGACGGTGACGAAAGATATTGCTTATTCATGCTCAACTTTGTAATAGACAAATTACCACTTGTAGCCGCTAATACGGTGTTATAATAAAAATAACACATGGATCTCTTTAATAGTGCAATTCATAGGCTATTAGTTTTAAAAAAAAAGAATAATAAAATAGTAGCCAGTTCTTTGCATCTTGAAGTGCAGTAAACAAAAAAAAGTAAGTAAAGGCCAAAAATAGAATGAAGTGCTATGAGACCCCCAACAAAAGACCGCTAATAGGCTATTTTCCTGAAGGCTGTAACATATAGCCGTAAAATAAACAACCAAACCTACATGCCATTGTCAGCCTTAATACCTAAGCATTTTTGTTAAAAGGATAGTTCACCCATTGAAAATTTTTTTATATCATTTTACTTACCCCCAAAATAGTATGTTAAACTGTCCTGGTCTCACCGCTGTAGCTAAATTATTGTAAATCCTGAATTGGAGCAATGCTAACAATTAGCATCTTGCTATAGAACATCCGGTCAGAGAGTCAGTATCATTCTGCGAGGGAACAGTGCCCAGTGTCTCGCGATACGGAAGCAGACCGGAAGTTAGTGCTCGCGCGGAGTGATACTAAAGATAAAAGTTCCTCTTACCTGATGTTCTTATTTAAATGTAAACACCGACAACTGAAATCTGAAACAATATCATATACTGTAATTTGAGCAAAAATATCATCCTTGTGCACTCGGTAATCATATGTGCATTTTCGTTTCCAACAACGACACTTGTAAAGCTGTTTTTAAACCTTATTTGAGTGGATTTCGGCAGTTAATTTACAACAAGTTAGCCTGGGGGCAATTATATCCAATGGCAAAATGCTAATTGTTAGCATTGCTCCAATTCAGGATTTACAATAATTTAGCTACAACAGCAAGACCAGGACACCTTAACATACTCTTTCGGAGGTGAGTAAAACAATATAAAGTTTTTAAAAATGGGCGAGCTATCCCTTTAAGGTCCGTTGAAGGTGAGACAAGCAACTGAGAAGACGTGTTCAGAAAGCATCGAAGTTCCAGGAATGGACAAATAGCGTTTCGCTAATGCTGCCAGTGAAGGGAACAATGACTTGTTAACTTTCCACCAGTCGAGAGGATTTGTGTCTAAGGATGGAGAAACATCCGGGGATGGTTTCAAACCGCAATTTCAATACCTCGAGCAAAATGACAAAATCCCATCTCAGGGAACTATCACCAGCCGCAATGATCAAAACTAGCCTAGCCAGCAATGTGTTCAAATTTAGAGAATTTACATATTTGGGTGTTGATATTTTTCACAGTAGTTGATGAGGCAAAATCTAAATCGCCAATGCTAGGTTATTCATTGAAATGTTTTTTATTTTTTTATTTTTTTATTGAACTGCTTAATCAATAAAATGAATCGATCAACGTTCTTAGTAACGATTAACGGTTAATTGATTATCTGTTAACATCCCAACCTTCAACCTACACAGTTGATGGGTGACCTCAGTGGTTGAGTATTTCTTTGGATGTTCCATCTAAATGAAGAGCTTTCTTAAATGGACGTATCTGGCATACTGGTAGGGTCAGTTTAGCCATTTCTGTCCAAGGGCATTACTTAGACCTACATTTTGACAGTTTGACAGCCAACGAGCTTAACTGTGCTTGTGTGTGTGTGTGTGTGTGCGTGCCTGTGTGTGTGTGTGTGTGTGTGTGTGTGTGTGTCCACTCACCAGCAGCAGTTAGCAGCTAACCCCAAGGCTGGCTGAACAGGTACTTCAGGCCATACGGCCAAATCCATTCCGGTTAATTTCCATCGCGCTCGAGTGTCAGTTCCATAACTCAAGGGTCTTATGTGGAAATGCAGCACACCGAGGAAAAATCTGTCCTCTGTACGGCACAGAGGAAATGGCACCTGGGACCAACAGAGCTGATGAAGCACTCGATAAAATATTCAAACCACCAGAGCCAGCGCTGATCCCCTGCCCTTGGAAAGAAAAAATAAAAGAAAAAAGGAGAGAAAAGATGTGTGAATAGAACCCAAGCAGCCTCGCAGCAAATGACTAGGGCAAGTCCTGCTCGAGGGTAAAAATGAGAAACGATCTGACGATAGTGAAGCTCGTCAGTGGGCTGACGCATGCCTTCCCGTGGTTATAAATAACCAGCTACAGTTGTTGGGGGAATTAAAACAGTCAGTCAACCTGCACGCTTCTTTGCGCTCCCCTCGAAAATAAAACAAAAATATGAGACGCAGAGCAGGGGCTGGAAGGCTTCATCGAGGGAGTTGGGGGGGGGGGTTGTGTGTAGTCCTGGACTTCGCAGAGGCTCATGTCCTCCACACGGCTCCCGGCCTCCATCTTAGAGGCCCGAGCTCTGCAGCTGCAAGGCGTCTCTCTGAAGTCCACGGCGTTCACCGCGCTCGGCACACATGTTCGTTATTGATCAATTAAGCGCCTTAATGAAGTCAAGAGCAGTCTGCTTCAGTCCTGCAAGGCTGGCTTTGGCGTCTGATGATTTCCAAATTCTTTTAATTTGATAAATCGCCTCTAACAACCCTTTCCTCCAAGAGCAGCTGTTCCTGAGGGCAAACTCGACGCCATGGTTCCACTTGGATGGCTCACGCTGGAGAGCTTCATTTGGCATTGAGGTCACACCCAAGACTGAGCACTGAGCACAGACGCAGCTGTGTGGAATCACAGGTATAAAAAAATTAAAAAACAAAGGAAACTCCAACCAACAAACTAACGCCTTGACGACACCTTATGCCGGCATCTTATTCTCCAGCAACTGCTGGCGGATTTTGAACTTGCATCGTAAACATTCGATCACTGGCGGTAATTGCCAAGACCACATGGCAGGTCAAGGGAGGGATAAATCTGCCAAATTTCAACGACTAATAGAGTGCGAGCCAAGGTTTAACCACGGTGATCCAGCTGAACCAACAGCCGTAACATTCCAGGCCAAAACCAAATCAAAGGCGGACTAACAGCCGTTGCCGCTCTTGAAAAGGCTTGCATGAAATCAGTCATGGACACACAGGCAAACTGGCAAACTCCTTCATTGCACAGACAAACAAGGTCTATACATTTTCAAAGTGAAAACTACAAGCGTGACAACCTGCGGGATGAATGCCAAAAAACAGTATGGGGAAAAATGTATGGACAAAATCCAGAAATTATGTGAAAGCAAGGCTTCGTGAACCCCTGAAATGGGTGGCGGTCATATGAGACTTGCGTTTCTGAAAGAACCTTCGTTTTTTTAAGAAAGGCTTTTCGTTAGTAAGAAAACCATTTCAGTGTCCTGCTGCGAGTGTGTAGGCCTTGATCAAAGAAGTCCTGAGCACGACGTGTGAAAGCTGAAATACTCAAAAGTCCTGCGCAAAAATCGCGCTCCGCTAAAACCTGTGGGGGGAAACAAACTTTTCTGTGTCGTGACATCGATGAGTCTGATCACGAAAAGACGAGCGGTTTTCTACCGGAGCGGGGGAACGTGCGCGCCATACGCACTCGTGCTAAGCATGAAAATAAAGACCAGCTGTCCCGCATACCCGGCACCTCTTGAAGCGCTCCTTCCATGACCGAACAGCACAGGAAAACATTAAGGACCAAAAATGGCATACGGTGCTCATTACGAAGCGGCCCTTCCACAAAGAACAAAGTCCATTCCCAACACTCACTGTCGTCATTTTAAAAAAAACGTCCTTTTGGTTCCTGTTGAGGCCTGGCAGAGGAAAACCGGGGAAGAATGAGAACGAAACTGAGCGATCCCGATATTGCGTTTCACCATAAGCCACAGAATGCGCGTCTGACATGACGGTTACAAATTTTATGTCGCGAAGAGACCGTCTGAGATAAAAAACCAAGATGAAGCCCCTGACGGGCCCTGGGGAGAGGGGGCGTCACTCACCAAAAAGGGCAGATTTTCTTTCAGTCGATCTTTCAATTAAAACGAAATGTTCCTTCACATTGAAAGTTTATGCGAACCTAAACTGGCCAGACTGTAAGCCACACTGCACATACATAAGTGTATTAGACGTGCTGGAATGAAAAAACTCTTTTTGACGACCATCCTTGATGTTCTCTGCTGACAGTATGCAATGAAGCTTAGTTGCATTCTGGTTTGTTAAAAAAAATTGAACAAAAAAAACCTATAAATGACAGTATTCAGGTCATGCTAAATGTTCCACATTTCCTTCATCAGCCTTTAAATAGCGCTTCACTTTATTTCGGGAAGCAAAGCCATATACTACACGTCACATTTGTTTTTTTGATGTGTTCTTTCTGATATACCGGTCTAGTCCATTTGATATTATGATGACAAACATCAGAGCACTATCCACGAGCAGTAATAACCAGGGGCTATGCACAAAATGGCCGCTAAATATAAGGTTAAAGTTAATAATTATGATGAGTAACCCAAATGTTAGAATCAAAATGGATATGCCTAAAGTACAATATCTTACAATATGTTTTTGCAGGAAATGAAGGGATCTACAGGCAAATAACCACCCAATTTGGTGTGGTAAAACTACATGCAGGCCCATATGTGCATGTGAAGTCAAATTTACAGCTTACTCCGAATTTCAATTGAGTATCCCATGACACGTGTTTTAATATTTATCAACTCTTCCTTCAGATTTTAGGTAAGAGCATACCCAATAGGTTTAAAAAGCGTCATTTCAAACTGACAGTTGATGAGAAGATAATTGTTTATGTTCTTCAAACTTTTAGAAATGGAGCTGAAAAAGGGTGCAAATTTCAGCTGCATAATATTTATTATATTGTTTTTATCCATATATTGTTTAGAGCTCTGGAGAGGACTCGCAGTACATGGTAACTATTTATTTACCACACTGGAGAACGTTAGTTTTAATATGTTACAACATTTCACCGATTGAAGCAATATGCTGAAATGTTTGAGCTTCATCCTTCCTGATAAAGGCAGACTGTGGGCCTTTTACAGATTTCAGATTTTACTTACATCCATCTGATCAATGCACCTCTGATTTTACCCTACAGGCTGAAATAAGAGCATATTCCACTTGAAAAATAATTTAATCATCCAGCCAAAGCAAGAATTCTTACATTCTCATTTAAAAAAAGCTAACCATTTCCAAATGGATCCTAATCACGCTCCAATGAAATCTAATTGTTGTCAGAACAAAGATCCCATTTTAAAAAATGTGAATCACAGCACTATACAGATGGAGCGTACTGCAGACAAAAACATTAGTCATTCTTTGCCTGGCTGTTCCTATATGCACTCTACCTGCACTGAACTTTCTACTGCCTATCAATCAACTTACAGGAGGGTGTAATTACTTGCTATTAAAATCCATAGACTGACAGGCCCTACGCTCTCTGCTGAATATGTAAAATGGGGGGGGGTTGGTCGCCCACAAAGATGGACACGCTCATGAAAATCGTGATTGAAATCCTAGAGCACAGTAATGTATGTGGCCTTCGGTAGTGATTCGGTTTCCCAGTCATAAGGGTCTCCTTACGGCAGTGGAACCTACACTCAGGGCTCCAAGCCGAGCTGATTGTACTCTAAGCATTATGGGCCGTTCTCGTAGCGGGGCCACATAATGACAAGAATAGGAGGAGCAGAAATGGCTGTGAGCATTTCATACGTGGACCGTAATATCTGTATTCACGCTACCGTGTGAAACGATTCCCGCTGTTTGCAAAGATGGACCTGAAAGCAGCTGTGCCCAACAAATGAACGCTTCGAGCCGATCGGTGGCGCACGTCAAATCAGAGGACTGGAAACCGAGACCATCCCGTAAATGATAAAAAGGTAGTCTTGTATAGAAGAGGCTGTGCCGTTTGGCAATTACTGCAATTTACGGCTGAATGTCACACAATACCGGTGGGAAAAGCTTAAAACCCTCCCCCCAAAAAAGTGTCTTGGCTGCTTCATGAAGTATTTCAGAGAGGCTAGTTTTCCACAAAATGTAAACTGCGGGCTTTTGCAAGGTTTTTGGCAGAGACTATGTAAAGTAATCCTTACAAAATAACCACAAAAATCATTAACCTCGACGTTTTGATCGCCTGCCCCCTGCCCCCACCCCCCTGTTTAAGTAAAAACAACACAATTCAAAGGGCTTTACCGAGGTACGTCTATCTTTTGAAATCAGCATTAGCCTACGGTTAACTGATGACAATGAATCCCTAACTGAATCAAATTCCCACAGAATGACTGAAACCAACTGCCATTCAGGGTGATTTGCAGAAAATGTGGTTTGCGACCAAACATATTTAAACATATTTAATGCTTCAAAGGTTTTCCGCTAACAAAAAGCAGAATTACGCAAAACCTATTTTAATCACTGAGCCTGCTGAGACATGACATTGCATCAGTTTTTGATCCAAAAATACAAAAAAATTTAAACAACCAGGAAGTAAATTTGAACTTACATTTATTGTAAAAACACAATATATTAGTCAATCTTTAATTAACAATGCATAAATTCATCTTTTATTTTAAAAACACACATGAATGTATCGTTTACTGTGTATCTTTACAATAAAAAATGTGTCTAAATTTCAATAAACCTTCTGTATAGTCTTTCAATTTGTATCGTCTTATTGTTACTATTATTATTCCCATTCTTATGGACGGAACACCTCAGACAGTTTAAGCTAAACGCACCAAACATGGCGATCAGACTTCCAAGATCCTATTAGATTGCTTCCTCTTTGTTAAGTTATACGATGATACTTTTTTCAAGATAACGCTTTTTTTAAATGGCCGCACTCACTTCACATTAGTGGACCACTCAGCTTACAGCAGCAAAAAATGGCACTCAATTGACTTTATTGAACAAAGTGCCCACTTGTTCACAGGCCATACATAAACCAAAAAAATAAAATACCCCACTATTCATGGGAAAGTGCAAGGAATGACAGCTTTGGTTTTGTATACAATGGCCATCAGTCAGACACCTGCCTCCCAGAAACTAGAGTCCAAGTGGGGGTATTGCACCAAGCAGGATTACTTAGTTAGCCAGGTAACTTCTAAAACAGCATGCAACAACTTCTCTGAACATTTGTTAATATAGCAATCATCAATACTTGACTAATTGACACCTAATATATTTAAATTTAGTTTTCCAAATTCAGATTCAAAACATTAAAAACTATAGCCAAATAATTTTCACAGGTGAGCTGACAATCCAGCTTCCTGGAATACCCCTGAGACCTAAACCTGTCCTAAACAAAACAATCCCATCTGGGCTTTTCACAAGAACAAAATTGCAAGTTGTAGTTAACTACACAAAAAAAATGGCAAAAAAGTAATTTAATTAAACTATGCAAATACGAATGTAGTTGAACTACCAGCAAGCTACTGCAAAATGTAGTTCAACTACTAGTTTAATTACATGTAGTTCACTACTCCCCAACACTGTGCGTACCTCGCCAAGACTTTGAAAAAAAGAAGAAAAAAAAAGAAAGAACTGGAAGCTTACAATCTCGAACTAAGGAAACTACCTTAGTTCTCGAACTACCTGGCGGGAAACGCACCAACGTGACAGTTAAGTGTCCATCTCCGAAATGATGGCAATGGTGATACTGATTAGGCTATTATTAGATACCTAATATGTTGATAGCGCGCAGTGCTGATGCGTGATACTTTTTAGCCATAGACTATAGGCTATCCGTTAACTTACCAGTTAAAAGAATGTGAGCAATATTTATTACGGAATCCCTGAAACCGTATGCCTATGTAACTGGTGAACAGCAAAATTTGGTTAGCTAACGTTCGATATGTGAATTCAACATGGGGCAGTAGCTGGCTTACGTTATACAATTTAATTTACAAAATATGTTGTTTTTCTGGACCAGCTTCGAGTATATTTTACATTTTAGTATTTTTTTGTGTGAAAATACCAGCGCTGGCACTAAAAACTCCACGTCCCATAATTCTCTCCGAACGTGCAGCCTTGTCTCCAGGTCTCCAGACGTTGTCATATAACGTTAGACAGCAGTAGCACACAGCTCTGTTTTTAAACACTTAGCTTAACATTAGCTAGCTAAACACTTAACGTTCGCTAGCTAGCTTGAAGGATTAAAAGCTATAATTTCTTTATGTGGTTAACCGTAGCATAGTTTCTGACCTTGTCAGACGGGCTTCTGTACTGAGCAAGCTAACGGTAGCTAGCCTTCAGTGGCAGTAGTCTACTCCCATCTGCCACAAAGCAGTCAGACGAGATGATGATATCTTATTGGTCGATAACCACCTGTGCGTTGCAGTACTGGATATGCAGTCTGTTAAAGTGGACTACAAGTCGAACTACAATTTACTTCCGAAACCAGACTCCACCCACGACTGACGTACTCACTTGAGTACTTTATTTGCCAGCTTGGTCTATGTGCCAGCTTGGACAAGTAACTTATAGGAGAAGCAGACGAGTGAGGGAGAAAGGATATTACTAAAGAGCATTTATTGCAAAAATGTAGGCTAACGTCATCCCGCGCCGCACTGTCAAAATATTAAATTCAATCCTACCTGCCCTCATCGGGCGGGCGTGTGCACTCTCATTGCCTCTGCTTGCCTCTCATTGAAAACGAATGGAGACCAATCGACTGTCGCGTCCCGAGTAAAAAGCCCTTTAGGCTTCTGTGAAGCTAGCTAGCTAGCTCGCTCACTTTGCCAAATAGTGAAGTTACAATACAAAACATAACTAACGTCAATGACGTTATTGACTAATTATTATATGAATACAGAACTTTAGCTAAATAGATAACGTCAGCTAAATTGATCTTGTGACATTTGCAACATTATTGCTTTGGCTGGCGATGTGATAAGTTATATATTAAATTGCATTAATTTACTTACAATGCAAACAGTACTGTTAAAATGTGTCCGTCCGTCCCCCCCCCCCAGTCAATCTGGGGGGGGGGGGTCAATTGTGCCCCTGCATCAATTTTGAGCGTGTCATTTTTAGGGCGCCAACAGTGCAATGGTGCAGCCTAGATTAAACACTGCAGCATTGCATGCAGTCAATCTGCATTCAAGAAAAAGGATAGATTTTAAAACTGCAGGATGCTATGGGGCTTGCGTGCAGTCTAGAGCCTAGAACACATAACTAATAGTATCAACATGTCGCAAGAAATACTGCAAGAAATACTGTGGAAACTCAGCATGTGCCTGCTGAAATCATATAACCATTTCACAGCATTGCCTAGATCTTGTATTGTCTCAGGTGCTTATGAATTGAGCAATAATTACTCAAGAGCCTCTAAGATCTGTTACCACACATGTGACTCCTTACAAAATGAAGGAATGAAATCACTTTCGAGGGGGGGGGAAAAAAAGCACAACGAGACGAGCGCCCCAAGGCAAAAACATGATCTGGACTGAAGAGGAAGATGAGGAGCTTATTTAGCTTGCGCTAAACACAAGTGTTTATTTGCATTTTGAGGTTGTGACACAATATGCCGTGTTACCACGATTTCAAACTCTTGTATTAGGCCAGGGCTAAAGTACAGCTGTCTCCTACATTCTAAAGTTACACCAGGTGAAATCTTGACCCAAGACCTTACCATTTGAGAGTTGGGATCAAAGTAACATCTTTTGGGGGAAAAAATGTATGGTATCTAATTACTGAAATAACTCACCAAGTCAATGAAAGTACAACAGAAATTTTTTTTTTTTTTTTTTAAACTTTGTTTATTGGATTTTCACAGAATCATATACAAGCAGAGGAAGTTCTGTAGTTGCATACAAACTTCCAATACAATTATTTGGAAAACATTGCAATTTTCACCCCAAAATAAAATAAAAAACAAAAACATAAAGACCAAAGCAAGCACACAACATACATGACATACTAAATGACAGAATCAATAAGAATAAATAAATGAATTAAAATAAAATGTAACAACAAACAAACAACACCAACAAAAAAATCAGTCCAAGAGTATTACACATATAAAGGATTCACTGTGACCCGTGCCGCAGAACCCCACTCCGAACACACGTCCACAAAGCCAGCATTCCACCAGACCTCACATGTCCACCACCAAAGACGGATCCAGACTTCTTGCAAAGGAGAGGAATGGACCCCAGGCCCGCCAAAACTTGTCTGTGGAACCATTAAGGGAGAATCTAATCCTTTCCAATTTAAGGTTGTATAAGATATCCCGTATCCAGTGGATGTAGGAAGGGGGAGAAGGAGATTTCCAGTTAATCAGTATCAACCTCCTAGCCAATAAGGTAACAAAAGCCAAGACATCCTTCTCTGATTTGGAAAGTGAGGGCAACGAGGGGAAAACCCCAAACAAGGCCCCTAAAGAAGTAGGTTCCACTCTCTGACCCACTATCTCAGATAAGGAGCGGAAGATCTCCGTCCAGTAGTTGTGCAATGAGGGGCAAAGCCAGAAGGTATGCATGAGGTCTGCTGGAGCTCGTCGGCATCTATCACATTCAGGCGATACAGTATCATATATTTTAGACAACCTTTCTTTGGTGTAATAGATGCGATGTAAAAGTTTACATTGGATGAGAGCATGTCTCGCACATATAGAGGATTTATGCACCCGCCGCAACATTTCATCCCAAACCTCTTCTGTTATCTCTTCATCTATGTCCCCCTCCCAACGGGCTTTCATAGTTTGAAGCGATTCAGGACGTAGACAACAAATCTGCCCATAAATAACCGAAATTGCCCCTTTAAAGGTTGTTAATGGACTTAGGAAGGTATCTATAGCCGAATTATTTGGGGAATTAGGAAACGTGGGGAATGTTTTCTGCACAAAACTACGCACCTGTAGATATCTAAAGAAATGCTGTTTGGGAATTGTGTATTCATCTGAAAGTTGCTGAAATGAAGCAAAAACATTGTCAAAGTATAGATCATTAAAGGAACGAATGCCATTGTTCGACCAAGTTGAGAAAGCACCATCTATCAGAGAGGGATGGAAAACATGATTCGATGCCAATGGAGCATTAATAGAGAGAGATTGTAAACCAAAATGGAGTCTAAATTGGATCCAAATTCTAAGGGAGTTTTTGACAATGATATTCTTAGTGTACGGGGCGGTAGATGAGCGAATGGGAGAGTGTGCTAAGGCAACCAACGTCACCGGCCCCGTGGAATTCGCCTCCATAACCAACCACGTTGGGGGGGGATCAAAAGCTTCATACAGCAACCAGTACTTCAGAATCCTAATATTGGCTGACCAGTAGTAAAACCTGAAGTTAGGCATCGCCATTCCTCCAAGATACTTGGGTCTCTGTAAGCATTGCTTACGTATCCTAGGTACTTTTTTGTCCCATATGAACTCAGTAATCATGCTGTCTAGTCTCTTAAAGAAGGTCTGAGGAAGAAAGAGAGGAATACATTGAAATAAATATGTGAACCGGGGCAGAATATTCATCTTGACTGTGTTGATGCGAGCAGCCAGAGAGAGGCTGAGTATAGACCAACGTTCAAAGTCCTCCTTGAGTCTTTTCATTAAGGGAGCAAAGTTAGTTTTGTTTAAATCTTCATATTTACGTGCAACATAAACTCCAAGGTATGTAAAACCATCCATAGCGACCTTAAAGGGTAGATTACACAGGGGATACTTCCTAGCCGCTTCATTAACAGGAAAAATTTCGCTTTTGCTCAAGTTCAGCTTACAACAGAAATTTTTTAATTAAAAATAAAGAAATTGACTTTGCTAAGCAAAGGCAAGCTTTTGACAAGCTCAGGCCCGACAATAATACTAAATTGCCAGAGAAACATTCACAACGTAGCCACAACTTCTTAGAGATGAGACGAGGCATAATACAACATTTTATTAGCCTAACCATCAGGCTCATCTGTATTATGAGCCAGATCAAGTTGACACCCTGATACGAGATAATACTGCCCAACCTCCAGAGATGTTCTTTGCTAATAAACCAATGATCAGTAAGTTATTTGACAAATTGTAGTCATATAGGTGGGGCACCAATAGACCCGTTGTTGGCCTCTTGACTGGCTATCTGAACCACCAATCAGAGCGTTCCTGTGTATAACGCTTGTTGCTAACCACCACGGAAACAGTCAAGCATTTGTTTCGAAATCATTACCGTCTATGAGTACTGTAACTAAAATGAGGAGTTGTAGACTATCCGTATATCAAAAATAAAATAAAAAATGGTTAAACGGGGCACAGGTTTGGCCCCTATTTTCTTGACCCTTGGTTTATGGCACGTCTGCGGCAGGCTTGTGCAGGACCGTGAATCGGAGACCTCATCGTTTTGTGCCCGAGCACACCAAAGGTCTAACGTGTACAGTTAACAGTAAACAGACCAACAATGAGTGAGCAGTAAGGCGCAGACATAAGTGTAGGCCCGTACAAGGAGCAAAGAATAGCAAGGCTAATTCTCATGTCACATAGGTTAGGTAAAGAATAAATATAAATATTGTGTTCAATAAAATTGTTAGCTAGTTAGACTACCCCAGTAGTCCACAAACAGTTCTGCCCCGTTATGACAGTGCCACTCACTTCCACTGACAACAGGTGAGGCTTCCCATTTATGCTGAGAGCGATAACATACAAGGACAATATTAGCGCAAAATGTTATCATGAATATAACTCAACTGCATACTGGAGTCCCTGCATACAAAACTGGTCAGTAATAGCAGGAGGGATGCTCACAACCGCTATCGTTAGCTAGCTAACGTTAAAGTTTTTTTCCATTACATATACATTTTAACTTCGAATGGATTGTTGCCAGATTCATATCTGTGAAAAAAAAGCTCCAAATGCAGGATTTTTTGCTCAATGACAGGAGAATTAAAGAGGCACCTGGCAACCATGACTACGGAACCCGTTAATGTTAGGCTACTTAACGTTAGTAGCATGGGGAGAAAGGTAGCCTGCGCAACTCTGAACTCTGAGGTGGTTTTACAAAAAGAAAGAAATAAAGATTAAGCTACAGTTTATTTGACTACCTGCAAGCATTTATTATTTATGTGAAAACAGTGTCAGGTACAGTACAGCATTGGTCGAATACGGTTTAGTGTTGCCTCGTTACGTGGTCAGGAACATAAAACATTCCTTTCAAGTTAATGAAATACAGTGCACTGTAACGTACCTGACAGTCGCCTGATTGACAAGAGGGTAGTTGTTAAATTTGATCAAGTACGTACAAATACAAGTTAATATAAGTGATGGGTCCCCTCAATGGTTTTTCTATGAAAATTTGCTTTCCTAAGCGAAAGCTTGATGGAATTAGCAACAGTAACTAAGGAGAGTGGGACTAGGACAGGGCTTGACAAAAGGTCAATTGGAAGCAGTAATTCAAGCCAATTTAACACAGACTTATAACACAAAACTTGCCAAATATGGTTCGAGCCAATCAGATTGCAGAAAACCAATGTCACTTCCGTTTCAGTGACAAGTCACTTATTCATAGTGTAACCAACTGTAAGAATGTGCTTTTAATATATACATAGCACATTTGGTCTGGGAACATACAGATGATGTTGTGGGTTTGTGTATTGGGGATTGTGCAGACGACGCCCTGACGTCTGGCTGGTTTCGGAGATGTCTCGTCACAATAGCGTCTCAAAACCAATCAGGCGGGGGCGAAGACCGCAGCCCCCAGGACTACACAATGTGAATGTACCCGCTAGAACTGTATAAAAAGACAACTAAAATGAGTGTTCATCGAACATTTTGTATCCTTGCATGTGTTCTCACGGCCGGCTGTGTAAATTAAACCTTCCCGTCTTTTTGTTGCAAACATCGGGTCCGTCTCTTCAATAATACGGAGGTTTTAACATTTCGGATTGACTAACATAACTAAGGCAATTAGCCAACCTGTTCAAATATTTAGAGCAACAGTTTTTTATTATTATTATTACTAGGTATCGATTTTACACTTTTCTAAAATGATGTTAACTTAGACTGCCATGGTTAACCCATGTATAACAAAATTTATAACAAAATATATTACAAAATGTATAACAAATTCTTTAAACTGCACTGTACCATATTTGTATTTAAATTTTTTACTTTGACAAACTCAAGCTTGTAGTGACTGATTTTTTATTTTTTCCCCCCCAGTGGACAGACCGATTTCAATGTTCCATTTTCTATCCACAATTTACACAACAAACAAACTCCTCAAATAGCATTTAATTTCCCGTGCATGATTTTTACGATACACATTACTGCACTTGGGGGAACGTATAACGGTCACGCTGAGACGCAGGTTCGGAAGTGTTCTGCGCTTCAGGCAGTAAACAATGTTATTAATCACCCAAATGTGGCCAAAAATAGCACCCCGTCTTCAGGGATAACGGTTCGCCACACCGCAGAACCCATCCAATGCAGAGAAAATGGGATTATACGACTGCTTCAGAGGGAATGACTCACGGTTGTGTTGCACAACACTGTCACAATTAAGCTCAACAGTAACAGTGGAGCAGAGAATTAAAAATATTCCATGCAATGAATGATAATAGTTTGGGAGGCATTGTCAATATTAATTGAGACAGCACTCTCAGTGAAGCACAAAGAGCCTCACAGCTATACAGTCACCATGAGACAGCGAACTATGATCTAAAAATGAGACATAAACATATCCCGAGTATGAGAATGTACATAAAATGAAAGGGTAAATTAAAGCGGAGACGTGGAAACGTATCTGCAGGCGGTGTTTTTGCTGTTCCCTCCCTTCTTCCCTCGCGAATCCGTTTCTCCAGATAAAAGCGATTGTGCTCGATACTACTCAGCGCTACTGAGAAAACACCCCGAGCCCGTTTACGCACACGCAAACAGAGCCGAGTGACGCTTTCAGACGGTGGAGGTCGTGGAGGCCGACTAAACCCAGGCCACAGTACAACACTGTGTCAATGCTATAGGGCGTAGGAGGACGAAGAAAAAACATGCTTTTTAAAGCAAATAGTCAGGAATCAAAGCAAAAATTGCATTGGGGTAGAGGCCTCAATTCATCATCAGTTCTGTACAGATTATACTGCGCTCCTCTAAAATGTGCTCAAACACTGTGGCTACTTTAATGGAGAAGGAAGTAATTTTGCATTTCTTGCAAAGTGCTGGAGATGCATGCAAAATACCAACAAACAGCAAAAAGCAGAGCTAAAAGCAACACGTTTCGTCCACTTCAGACATCTGCCAATATCAGTTTTGCACTGCATTGAAGTAGTTCACAAGCCAATTTTTAAAAGTTAACACCACAGGGTTATTCCTGTATAGAACATTTTAAGGTGGCCAGCTTCGTGTATTCCTGGTCCACCTTTAAAAAATCAAGCTTCCTTATTCCCATTTGACCTATGAGCACATTTTTTGTCCGAATTGCCGGTCTTGCGACCGGCAGGACAGAGTGCGCGGGAACGGCACGTTGCCGCGGTAGAGCTTAGATGTGGAGTGACCAGCAGGACATGTAAAAAAACGGAAGGACAGGCCGAAATGAGAATTGAGAAATTTTTGAATACCTTGTCAATAGAATATAGAAGAGAACTCCATGCAACACCGTGTTACAAAAATAAAGCTTTTATTTCAACGTTTCGGCCCAAGGGGCCTTCATCAGAGCAAACAAGACAAACGGGGAACACAAACATCACATAAAAAGATTCAAACGGCTGCATCAGGTGGTGCCAATTAGGCCATCAGGAAGCATCAGCCAATAAGGTGTAATCATGGATCAATTGTCACAAGTATAGAAAATTGTCAATTAGCTTTAATAAGAAAGATGGCAACAAGACAGTCAATGGTTTTGAATAACTTCTGTGACTTTTTATCCTCAACCATTCACTCTACTGGGATGACTATTCTTACCATCATTAGAAAAATGCTATTTATTCATACTTTATTAAAAAATAGTTGCTCAGACTATTGTTATAGGATAGAATCAGGGGGAAAATGGCCCTGGTGCCATTTTGCTGGAAGCTGGTATTCCGCGAGAAAGACACGGGTCCATCTTGTTTCTCCGGCCTCGGGAAGGGATTGTGTGCGATCATTTCCTGCAACGCTGGAAACTCGTCCGGAGGCCGCGCTGGTGGCATACGCTCATGTATTTTCTGGCATTGGTGGCATTTTGCTGTCCAACCAGCGCAGTGCTTTCTTCACAGAGAAGGGTCCTCCTCCTTCTGTCAGTGATCTGCTCCAGCAGATAACAGCCACCTCAGTTAGCCGCAATGTTTTTTGTCCTTTTTGAAAAGTAGCCGTGGCAACCATTACGTAGAAAATAAACACAGGTCTGCCATTCTTTGCTGAACACACACCAGTCGTCTTAATCTGTCCACAAATTCCAGGTAGGCCCCCACACCAGACAACATTACGCGTTTTTTGTTTAAAAATAAGACTCCCTCAAATAAGCTATGTAATTAACAAAACAAACATTGCTCGTTTTGTTTTTAAAACATCAGAAATTCTGCACTAATCGGGCTACGCGCAAGGCCGAGCACAAGAGAAGGCCTGTACGGCCCGCTTAAAATTCCCTTTCAAACTTCGGCATTAATAAATAGCTTTGAAAAAGTGTTGGGTCATGGCTCATTTGCAACATAAAACAAACCGCAGAAGCGGAGGCACGTAAGCAAACGGGGGCCAGCTAGAAAAGTCACTTTTTTTCCCTCTAGTGCAACCTTTATGTGCAGAAATGAGGCACCCCTCCACTAGACCAGGCTTCTTATAAATAATAAATGACATTAATAAATCAAACAGCGGGCTTGGGAAAGGAAGGACACAGGCCTAAGTCTCTTAAACAAACTCTTAAATAAGAGCAGGAAGATGCCAGCATCAGAATAATCTCTGGTCCCCTACGTCCAATAACAGGACTGTGAGGCTTTTATACAGACCTGTTAAAACATCACGCTTTCCGTTTTACTGCGGTACATTGAATCCACAATTGCCAGTGCTCGAATGCAGGGCGCTGGGCGCTTTCAATCCGGTGAGTCACGCTGAAATATGTTGTTGGCTGTAATAGCGCTTAATTTGTCTGAAGAACAATGGATGCATCCTTTGTTTTCCTTCCCTTCCTTAATTCCAGGACAAGATGATTACAGTCGCCATTGTGCGCCGGAAGTATTAAAAATAGAAGGCAGACTGACGAGAATAGCGGAAGCTTCTTACTGGTTATTTTTACGGGGAGGTTCAAAGGTTTTTTTGGCGCGCGCAAAAATGTAGGGCATGTGGGTAAACTGCGGCTAATTAAAAAGATTGCTTCCCGTTTCGATTGTACAGGAATCGAGCGCAGAAAAATAGGAGAAGGGCTTAAAGTCTTGGCTAACACGGACACATTCGCAGACAGAAACTAACAGCGTCTGTTCTCAATACAAGTTAAACAAATGGTTAATTGCACCTTCTCTAAATTAATTAGCCCTCTATTCAGCGATTAAATCAGACTGCTAATGCAGGTACGGTAAATTAAACCAACAGAAAACGGCAACGCCTTCTCAGGCAGAGCAGCGTCCTGAAGCTTCCAGATTACCTACTGAAACAAATGTACAACGTTTACAGAGAACAGCGGGTTAAAGCCCAACTAATAACGCTCCCCAAAGGCTCGCTCGCTAATTAAGCAAGTATTTTCATGCCCGCACAGAATTTTAAGCTTTGCAGATTAGTATTCTGGAAGAAAACAAGACTTTGCTCGCTTTGTGTCAAACGGATTTTGTCCCAAATGTTGCGGCCAACACAAGACTACCAGATCTGTGGTGGCATTGTGGGTTCAATGTGGGTTGGAGGCCGACAAGGGTGCCATTACAGAGCACTTCCGGACGTAGTCTGCTTACAGCGACAGCAACGCGCGACAGTTCACCCGCTCCACGGCTCCAAGAACAAGTACGCGTGACAGAAGTGAGTCAAAACCTCCAACGGTCAAGAGCTTTTGACAGACACCCTCGCCACCCGATACCTGAAACGGGAGCAGTCCCGTCTGGTCAACAAATTCATAAGAGGTTTGAGCTTTCCGCAGAACAGACAGTATACATGCAGGCTTGGGCGAGACCGGGTAAGCCTATACGACGGTGCTCGCGCTCGGTCGCACACGGTGCGCGGTATCGCTTTCGAGATGCGTACACACCGGGCGTGCCAACATTGTGAATGGATACCATCAGCTTACAAGTTGTCGACTTAAAGGCTCTTAAAATTAATTTAAGAGACCAATTAATCCAAAAATAAAAATCTGTGCGATAGTTCTTTGGCTTCCAGGAAACGTAGCCGATAGCGTTCGTGCAGTAGCCATACATGTCCCAAAACTTAGCTGCTAATCAGGCATTATTGGCTGACAAAACTCATGGCCTCTGCAGCAAGGAGTGTTCCGCATACAGGAAGCAAACTGCGTTTTGTTGGTGGCCTCCCGCGGTGCATTGTTCGAGCGACTCCATCCTGCTACACGATGACCCAGTTCAGAGCAGGCATGTAATTGCTTTCCCCGTGGGGAATTCACAGAGGAAGCTGCCGCCTCGAATTAGCACGTTAAGCCAATCTATCACTTACACATTCAATCTACTCTACAGCGAAGGGGGAGCCACTCAAAACAGTCATTTCTGAAGGGGTGAAGGGGGGGTGAAGGGGGGTGGGGGGGGGGGGGGGGTGATGCCGTTCCCCAAGATGCACGGGATAATTATTTAAACACCTAATCTCTGCAACGTTGCAGTTCATCATTGCTGGCTTATTGAAGTTTCAGCACAAGCGAGCCTGCATTCATTAAGACGAATGAACC
The DNA here is from genome assembly GCA_022702515.1 of Ilyophis sp. 1 JC-2022. Taxonomy (NCBI): domain Eukaryota; kingdom Metazoa; phylum Chordata; class Actinopteri; order Anguilliformes; family Synaphobranchidae; genus Ilyophis; species Ilyophis sp. 1 JC-2022. The sequence goes on along the minus strand of CM040399.1, from coordinate 14,250,759 downwards.
AAACCTGTCAAGACGTTCCAAAGATCGGAAGAGATGCATTTCGATAAATCGACCGCCTTGCTAAAATCAACACAAATTATTATGCTCGAGTGAAATTTGGTGAGCTCATCAATGCAACGCAGTTGCAAATTGAGGATAAACGCAGCCAAACGCCACAGATGAAGAACAGTTGCAGACACGTCCCGGCTGTGTTGAGGAACATTTGCAGAATATGCCGCTGATGGTGTTTGTTGTGTTCTCTTTCAATAGCCTGAAGCCTGTAAAACGATCCGTGACTTAGGCCGACATCGACGCTCGCTGACCCAGAGCGAGTGCGTTCGTTTGAGTCAATTCTCCAACTCAGGAATCAACAAAGAAGAGGTGAGGAAGGCAGCGCAGTCATGTGATTCTCGGCCGTTTTTAAACGTCATTTTGACGGCACCGTAGCACTTTGTCTCTCTCGGAAGTGAGCAAATCGGTCTCCGACTATAAAATTGTGAAGCCCGGTGGACAACATCGGGTTTTATTTTGGTCACGCGTGCAAAAGTGGTTAAGTGAGTTTAATTCTTCATTTTCCTTGGTGAGCTTCAGTTGGTTTGGAAGGCGGGGGGGGGGTCCGTGGTTTGAGGTGAGAGGGGCGCCTGAATTTGTGCAGTTCCCTTCTTTACCAACTCAAGCATTTTAGCTATTCATGGGCCATCGCTAATTGAACTACATTCGTCTGCACCATTACTATGAAGGTAATTTAAAACAAATGAAAAATAGCTCGCCGCCTGTTGTTTTAATGTAAAAATAAACTAAATGATACAAGAGCGATAAATAAAACGTAACTTTAATCAATTGCCAGCGACAGGAATAAAAATGGAAATATCTAATTAAGGGAGGTGATAAAAAAGGACTGAAGCTTGCGCTATGCACCCAACCCTCCAGTTCACAGTAAATCCATCTCTTTTATCGTGCTTTCCACACAAGGTGAAGTGTTCTCAAAGCTCTGCTTTGAGCCGGCAACCCCGAGTGATCTTTGAAGATCTCCTCCATCACACTGGCCATTGTGCTACCTCCGCTGGTTTTCCTTCTGTCTCTTTGTGTAGTTGTGAAGATAAACTCGAGCTAAATAATCAAAATTACACACATCACACTGTAAAACCACAGACGGAGAGAGAGATAGGGAGGGGGAGGGCTCCTTTGGCCGTCTCAGCACGTTCCCATTATCAGCACAAACACAGTTTGACACATTAAAGAGACACTTGAATGACTGAATATGGCAGCCTGGATAACGCGTGCGCAATCGCGACTTGAAAGGCGCCCATGTTCGACCTACTTGCGCGCACCATAGTGTTGAAGAGGCTCATCACAGAAACGAGGATCTCCAAACACAGATCTCAGAACGGAGAAGAAATTAGCCAAACTGTCACCTTCTCTACCAAACCCAACATATGCCTTCTACACAAACCTATTTTTGCAGGGTTCAAATGGGAAAGAAAATATATCCACTGTAGGCAATAGTGTCTCTTCTACACCGCCCACAGTCACCGTATGACATTTCCCGTCTGGGCAATTACCCAGCTTGGTACGATTTTGTTTTTGTCACCTGCCAATTTCCACCATACCAAGATCTGAAACCTGTTCAGCAGCCTCTTTTGGGGGTTCAGGCCTGGTTTTTTGCACAATTTAACTTTGGTTTTCGCTGTACATCGTCCGTGAGACAGTTCCCTGTAAAAAGCGCTATAAAAATAAGAATTTAATTGGATTCGATTCTGGTGCGGAAGCACAAGGCGAGAAAGAAGAAGGAAAGGTCGTACGCGGACTACGGTTAGGAAGCCATGTGAAGCAGCACTGCCCAACTGCCAGTGAATAACAGCCCACTGCACTAAGGGGCAAACTGCCCTTTCACCTCCATTCCTATGCATTCAGCCAGACCCACAGGCTCAGAAGTCTTGCACTACAGTGGGTGTTGGGGGATGTCCTCTTTCACAGACAAAACCCGGGGTTGACACGGGATATTGAACACAGGTTCAACCCCCGTTTGACCCATTCACACCACACTATGGACACACAGGTAAGTACCGGCTCCTCGCCATTCACACAAGACCCGGGTCCGCAGGTTTATTTTTGTACACCACTGCTGAACACGGTTGTCGCGTGTCAGTTTGCTTGGACATAGGCAGCTTGCTTGAAGCCCATTTTTTCCTGCTAATGCAGCTAGTTTGGTAGCCAACTGGCTAGAGGATACAGTGCAGTTTGCCATTATGCTGGCTTAACCGTGTATGTTTGTTAACTCCTGAATTGAAAGCCTAATGTGCTTCAAATCTCAAATAGCTTTTATGTAAATACCATCACAATGTTTTAAGTAACATATTATGTATGATTCAATAGGCTATTCACTGGTACATAGCTTATTTACCTGTGGAAACTGAGCAATCCTCTCTTCTTGCATGAATCTAGCTCATGAAAATGAAGATAATCCCAGAAGTGGTTATAATATACATTCACAGGAATACGGATCACACAATTAATAGAAAAGTTTCAGAACATCGTTTCTGCACAAGTTAAAGATGTGACAAAATGGAGGGTAGGTCAGATTACCATACTGCATTGAATAAGTTGTGGAAGTCAAATAGTTACCTTCCTGCCACACGGTTTTCCACCAAATTGAACATCTGCTGAAAAATTAACCCCCAGAGTGACAATATATCATTATTCCCAGATTGCGGACATCGAGCCCGTCAAGATGCGCTGCTATTCCAAGACTCCTTATAAAAAGCCTAAAATGAACAATCGGGCTGTTCAGTCGATCAGATTTAGCTACAGACTTAACCAAAACAATCACTGGTCCGAACCCTCAATGCTCAACTGCACACAAAACCTCTTCATATTGATTCTCTTACCAGTCCACCCTTTCCCGTATTCTCCGGCTACTTCGCACAAAAACCACTCTCGTACATTAGGCACCTTTCCACTGAGTACTCGCCGTTTTATTTTTAGGACAAAATTTGATGAAAAAGGAGAGGCGGCTATTATCGTTTCACCATAAACGTGTATCCCAAGGGATGCCATTTCAAAACCATTCCCACGTTCACAAACCCCACTGTACCCCCATTAAAAGGAAGATATGAAATCTAGTAATAGTTACACAAAAAAATCTGTTGGATTATGATCGTAATCAACTGAAGAATTTGGCTGCCTAAATGTTTCTAAAAAATTTTTGGCATGGTTTAAATTTGCCAACCAATGGTTTATGAAATTATTTTGTATGATGAAAAAGAAATCAGAGTTTTATAGTTTTTAAGCCACATTACTAAGAAGAAGAAAAAACTTTCACTTTCAAAAACATGGGACATAAACCTGCATGAAATTTACAAACATGAACATCAACCCTTTTTCAGAGATAATGTTTTCAAGGTAAAGGAAAATGCAGTGTGCGCAGATGGTAAGTCAGGACTCAAGACACTCCCCTCCCCCCCCCCCTCCATGGGCTTGAGTGATAGAGTTCACCAACCTGGTTGAGCGGCAGGGCAGAAAGTTCCAGAAAGATCGATGGGAGGCTGAGCTATGAGTAGGGGGGGGGGGGTGGATTTGACATTCCCAAACCCTCGCTGATGAAACCGTAATGCTGCAGGTGACACTCCAAGCTCGTCAGTGGCAAAGCCACGGGTCTAAATTCCAAACAGACAGGTTCTTTCTCCCCGGTACAAGGCTTATTCTTTGACATCTAGCCTCTTGTCACTCTCCTGTCAGAAGCAGGGGTTCAGTGAGCGGTCAGAAGCAGCACTAGCACACTTTCAATTTAATTCCCCAGACGAAACGATCAAAGCTTTCAAAAAGCAACTCGATTTACATTACTTTAACTGCAGGGAAAATGAGTAAGGTAGAGAAGAAAAACTCATTTCAGTTCCGTTACATTCTGGGCAAGCCAGCAATAAGTACTCCTGTAGATAATATCCCTGGTAATAATAAGGTACTGAACAGTGGTCGCATTAACACAGAACTTTGCTTTAGACACGCAAACCCTTTTCACGGTTGCCCAGTTCATGGCATCATTGTCTGTCAGAGTGAGTTTTTTTGGCGGCCCCCATATTCTCCTGTATTCTTATTTGATGATGAAACTTGGCATTGGCAGAGAATAAGCTAGCATGTTTTGAATGTGGGAAAAGCACTCAATAAATAAAATATATTATTATTATTATGTTGAAAAAAGTCCATCATTAGCCAGTTCTATACAGTTTGTCAAGTTACATTGCTCAAAGTAGGCCGAGCCAATGCAAAAATTTTGGAAATGTCCATTTAATCTTGTCAAATAAATGGAAGAACTACAGGGGGTGGACAAAATATCAAAAAAATGTCTAACTTTGAAGCATTTAAACCACAATTACAAAAGCATCTACACAGGTGATTCCCATCAATTTGAATGCTAATTAGCAGCATGTGTATGCTAAAGAGGTCAAACCAGCAGTGCTTTGCTAGGTAAGGGTGCGTCCCAAAAGTCGAAAAATGCACCCGCCCTTCCTCCATTACCACCTCCTCTACGCCGTGCCCCGTAAATGGATCTTTGCGTTTTAATCTAATGTTGCTGATTACATATTAATTACGCGTTAATGGTTACATATTAATTAATGTCTCGACGCAAAACGCAATGTCAGGTACATTGTATACTGCACATTTACATACTGGAAGTTTTGCATACTTCCGGGTAGGAGAGGAGTGGTAGTGGGGGAGTGGAAGAAAGGAGGTGGGGAGTGAAGAATATTGAGACGCAGCCTTTGTTTCCAAAGCAAAATGAGAATACTAACAGAGTTCCAAAGGGGGCAAATAGTTGGTGCCAGAATTGCAGGTGTGTCGGTCACAGAAACTGCAAAATGATTTAAGGTGTCAAGGGGAACAGTGTCAAAAATGATGACAACATATGCCCAACACCAAAAAACAGCATCAGCAAAAAAGAACTGTGGCCGCAAGTCAAAGCTCTCCGACAGGGACAGACGGACACTTGGTAGGATAGTTGCAAATAACCACAGAAGTGCAGCTCTAAAAATCACCACAGAATTTAATCAATCCATATCTGAACCAGTCTCAACAAAAACAGTACGTCGTGAGCTTCACAAAGCTGGTTTTTATGGCAGGGCCACCATTCGGAAACCATTTGCATCCAAGGCTAACGCACAAAAATGCACAACATGGTGCAAGGAACACAAAAGAATAATCTTTTACTGTTTTTTTTAATACATCTGGACGGTTTTATGTTTGGAGAAAGTCTAAGGAGGCATTCAATCCACAATGTCTGTTGCCAACTGTTAAGTATGGTGGTGGTTCTGTAATGGTATGGGCAGCCATTTCATGGGATTCATTGGGTCCAATGATTGCTCTCCATGGACATGTAATGAGCAAACGATATGAAACCATTTTGCAAGACCAGGTGCACCCTATGGTGCAAACACTGTTCCTTCATGATGTCCCCATATTCCAACATAACGTCCCCATACACACTGCTAAATACATTAAAGCTGCAGTACGTATCTTTTATTTTGAAAAATGTTTGGGATAAGTTGGTAGCAATCATTACATTATACATTATAGGCATTTAGCAGACGCTCTTATCCAGAGCGACTTACACAGCATTTCTTTTGCATTTATACATAGTATCCATTAATACAGCTGGATATATACTGAAGCAATGCAGGTGAAGTACCTTGCTCAAGGGTACAACGGCAGTGTCCGACCCGGGAATCGAACCTGCAACCTTTTTTGGTTACAAACCCAGTTCCTTAACCATTATACCACACTGCCGCCTGCAGTTCAGAACTGTTCTGAGAGAAATCCAGCACCATAGACTATAGACAGATTAGACACCATAGCAATTCTCTCCGAATTTTCTTTTCATGGCTTAACCATGACCACATAGTGGACCAATCAACTGTGAGATTGACCTTGCCAGTAGTTAGCAATTTCACCAGCTAGACATTTCACAGCGATCCATTACACTGGCGCCATTTCACGGAAAGTAAAGTTACCATAAGTGGCTATAAGTTACCAAAGCGTAGCTACCAGCTGTAGCCAGATAATTCTGGTTCAGACTAACGCTACACAAACTCAGTTATGCAACAACAGAAGATTGTTTTACCTGGAATTTTAGATGACATTTTTACTGTAATGTTCGCGATACCAATCTCCTGCGATTGTATCTAGCAGACTTTCACATTCACAACGAGGTCTGTGGTGTGGGGGTGTGTCTCTTTCTCTGTGGCCAAGGGATGTTGTGACAACAAATGTGGGGGAAAAACTGCATACTCTAGTTTTAAAGAACGGTTCCAAGAACACGAGGATGACGTCAATCTTGGCCAGCACAATCGTCAGATCTAAACATAATTGAACCTTCATGGAAAGTTCTGGAGCACAAACTAGATTTCCACCTCCTTCACCTCTCAAAGATCTGGAGACTTTCCTTCTTGAACAATGGGCTAATATCCCACAGTTCAGCAATTGTATGATAACCTTCCTAGAAGGATTGATAGTGTTTTAAAGGCAAAGGGTGGACCAACTCATTATTAGTTATTAAATATTCCATTATTTTCCACCCCCTGTATAAAGGAATAAAGGAAAATAATAAAATCAATTACTTAAGTATTGAAACTATAAATTACAAGACAAAATACTCCAAACATCATGAGTAAACGTGGCTACAAAGATTGACTGAATTCTAAAGAGCTAGCATTATGAGAAAAGACTGCAGGCATAAAAACATTCAGGACAAACAAACATGTAGAGGCTCCACGCCGAAACTCGTTAGCCAAAACCACAATAAATGGTGTTAATGAGGTCTCTCTTATCTATTTGGTGTGCCGCCATCTCCATAGCCTTGATTAGATTTATGTTTTTTTGTCTGTTTAAATATGTAGAATATGCCTGGTAAATATGAGGGTATTATTGTCTCATGAATCATTAAATAAATAATATGAGCCTTACACAAATAAAATGATTCTATTTTTCCTAAAACAAATTAATTGGTTCACAAATAAAGATTTTCTTAGTTCGGAAAGATGTTTTTGCACTCACAAATCCCTCCCAAACAGACAAATGTATGACAGACAAATAAATGTAATTGGTTCAGAAAGAAAATGACTCGTTGTGCATTTACGCAACACCTGGCACATGTGGAATCACTTGCGTTCATTTTTGAGACAATACTTACAGCAAGATATGCAAATCTATCCACAAATGGGTTTATTTCCCCCCACTGAGTCTATTCCAGCTAATCTAAGACAACCTTTTGGCAAACGCCCACATTACTCCGACCAATCAGCTCACCAAGGTTTTTACAAGCGAATGAACTTATTAGTATTTGAGAGGAGATGACAAAAAAAAGCTGTATGGTCAAAATGGCCACACTTAGACAACACAACACAACTTATTATATTTAATTTAACTGGTTAGCTTGCTTAGTGTTGGCCCTGCACAAACACTCATTTTACAACAAAAATATAGACTGGTTTTCTCTGCAACGTCACAGGTGCACACACAATCCTGGGGCAGAACAATCAATATTGCAAAATAAATCACAACAATCAATATCAACATGGACAACATCAAGAACACTTGTTTGACACTGAATATCTTAGTTACATCAACACTGAGCTAACTAATATGATTGGTGTAAATATGTGTAATATTTACTCAATTTAATAAGTGTCCATTAAGCATGTTATGTTATGTTGGCTCCAAACTCATCACACAGGCGAACCTAACATAACAGTGGCTTGCTCTTATGTAGGATTCCTAGCTGACGAGCTTGCTAATCAGCAAGCTAGCTCACAATGTAGAAATGGACGCTTACCATTATAGCAAGCCAGCCACGAGATCTAAAAAGTAAAATGTCTTGCTGGTTATGTTCATGTTGTCAAGAAAGGGGTAACGGGTTGAGCTTGATCACCAAGCTGCTTTCTGTATCCAGATGCTTCTCCTGTGTAAGAGTAGCCAAGAGATCAGTCCAAAATAATTCATGACTTGGTTGGCAAGTTTACTAGTAGCGAACGGTTTACTTGACAGAGAGAGTTTAAGATCATGTTTCATTTTCTGGCTAAAGATCGTTTTGTAAGAATACAGTTTAAGAAGCAACTATCTGCATTTCAGCAAACTAACCTACACTTAGTTAGCTAAAGTTAGCTAGCTCCTGACACGCTAACAATGCTAACAATGGTCAATGGCCTTTCCCATTATACATTAGCTAGCGAATGATGACTCCCTATAACTATCGTCCAAAGTATTTGTAACCTTATGTTGCTTATAGATGTGGTAGTTAAGTACAGGAACATATCTTAACTGGGGGGGGTATACTACAAAGCAGGATTACTGAGTTCGCTGGATAACTGCACTAAAACCCGGAGCTGGATAACTGCACTGAGTAAAACCCGGAGCCACCCAAATCTGGAACACGCACTGAAGTAAAAAGACGTGTTCCCAGTTTTACTCACATAGTTAGATACTAGCTTACAATTTTTAAAAAGTTTTTTAAAAAGCTTGTAATAAGTCTAATGCTAGTTATATTTTGTATAGCGTTGCAAAGATGAAAGTGAAATAAAATAAAAGAACCAGAAAAACAATTAGATTCACTTAGTATGTTAAATCGTTGATGATCAAGTCCACTGCATTGTGATAGCCTGCCAAGGTGATACACGTTTTGCCCCAGGGCTGCATGCACACAATACTGCATTCCACCATTTACTCGTAGACAGACAATGGTTCGATCCAAACTGGATCTTCGTCAGGTGAAATGCAGTTTTGCGTGCAGGCTTTTATTTATTTTTTTACTGCATCTGTCTACGGTATTGACATTAAGCTGTGAGTGTGGTCGTCCAAAGTTTTACCCACAAAAGACACTTTTCCAAATTTGTCTACTGCGTGTGTCTGATTTGCAAGTTCCTCAACAACACCTTTTAACCATCTCCAGAAGAGGCTTTGTAACTTGCAGCTAAAGTTTTTTTCCACGCTATCAACTAAAACGTTGTGTCGGAGCTAGATGACCTACATAGCAAACATAGTGATGTGCAATTCTCGAACTAATCTGTCTTTTTGAACGATTCTTTATGCAGAGTCGTCTGAGTCGATTCACCAGTTAGAGCGAATAGTGCTTACCCTCGGCTCTGGCTCTGACGTTGGCAAATGGTTTGAGCCGACCGCCCCCCCCCCCCGAGACATACGGCAGTGGTTCCAGCGCGGCGCACACTTTCTGATTGAGTTAGAACCATAGACCATAAAAAAATAGGTGGAGCAGCGATTGCTGCTCACAACAAAATAGGTCACAGGAATATCTGTTTTATAAACATTTAAGAATAGGCTACATTTTTATTTGATCTAACAACATTGTGAATTAGATAATCGCCCCAGCTTATTCCAAAGTCATTATGATGACTGCTAATGGTTAAAAGATACGTAGCCTACCTGCAGTGGCCAACAACTCAACTCTGATCAGCTAAAAATCAACTTGAGTCCATTCGACCGTGCCAATATCCCACGGCTCCAGACTCCAGAGCCGTGACACAAACCAAAGTCCTTTAGAGTATTAATACAATTTCAATTTAATTACATTTTTATTTGGATAGCGCTTTTTGCAGAGAACTGTCACAAAGACGCTGCACAGGGAAACAGAAGGAAAATAGAGCAAAAAACCAGGCCTTAGCCCCCAACCAGCAAAACGAGGTAAAAAACTTCCCGGTAGGGGAGTTTACAGAGAGGAAATACTGTACACCATTACTAATCGGGTACCTACTCAGCGTGGATCAACAAGAAACTCTATTGACAAAATAATTCTGTTATGTCAAACACACTGAGATGGCAACACTTTAGCCTAATAGCCTACCGTTTATTACAAGTAGCCATTTGCGACCGAATTACAATATAAAACAATTAATATGTGATTGTGTTCAGCTAGGTGAGGCTATTAAAAATGACAGCAAATAGGCTACTTATTTAAAGTGGTGGCATTTTTATTTTAGAACTATTGACCAACAACAACAGTGAACAGATACCTACAATTTTGTAGCCTATAATAGAAGACATAAATAAATAGCTTAATGGTTCAAATAAATATGTTTGAATATGGTGTCCAAATAAACCTTTACTAAATACTATTTTAAATGAATGTACACACACACATCAAATATCTCGGTTGTTTGTCAGATTTGGCTGGCTATCTCTCCGATAAGCTACAGCCATCCATCCACCACATTTTCAGTAGGCTACTGGATTCTAAGATCTGATAAAAAAAATAAGATTTATATTTGCATAGACTAATACAATAGCTCTATGCAAATATAACCATTCAATGTCTATTCTCACATGTATGATCTAACGTTACAATCAATGATCGAGAGCAATATTATTTACATGTAGGCCGAGGCTATAACGTTAAACTTAGAGATGGAAAAGTCGTAAATAAATGTAAACTGGATGCAATTGCAAACTAGCTTGAAAAGTAATGGAGAGTAAACGGTAAACATTGAGAATATTAGCAATGAGTATTATTCAGATGATTTAAGTCTGAATAAAATATCAAAGCTAGTTTACGAACTTCATTTGCGACCAGCTAGCATCTGCTGCCGGAAACAGCTTCCAATTCCAGCTTGCGCCACTGGGAGAAAAATATGCGGCTCGGGTAGTTTGAAAGAATCAAATGAACAAACGATAGGTAGGCTATTTGTATTAACCAGAAGTACCAACAACTTGCAACTCCGACACCGAAAAGGTACGGAAAGGGGCGACTCAGAAAAGAGCCAAACTGCCCATCGCTAAGTAACCGTTTCTAAGCAGGGATTGGTGGACTGCAGTGTCAATCATTAAAAACGGTCAATTGTGCATTAACCTGCGGGGCTGCTGACCAGCTGGTACAGCAATGTTCCAGATTCGAAACCCAACCGTGAGGCCCATCCATGAGCTAGAACAGTGCCTTAGCAAGATAGGCCACTCATCAGCCCATATTACTAATTGTAAAAGCATTTCAAAAAGTGATTCAGAACAGGATTATGTAATTTTCATAGTTCAAGTAATACGTAACAGATTGCCCTTCCAGATGCATCAAACAGCCCCATTAGCACAGAATTCCTATCTAGTTTGTCATCAGCTGGTAAGTATCCAGAACATCACACTGGTGGCACTGATCCACTGGCCTGACATATCATCAGATGCCCAGTAGCACAGTTCAGTCTCTTGTACCCATAACATGTGGAAAAACCAGACAGTCATCCCGCTTCTGAAATGGCACAGCCAAAATCAGCCCATCATCTCCCTGGGCACTGCCAGCCTAACTTTAGCACTTGGGAGTTGAAAGCACAGCTTTCAATGTTAAATGACAGATTCAATAAGATCAAACACAGTGAGCCAAGCGCTAAATATAGCCAGGCCCCACTTTGCCCACCCACCTCCACCTCCCCCTCCCCGTCCCCCTCCCCTTTCCCACAGGACACCATAGTGGGATGTAACATATCTGCTTTCAGAACATTAATGCTGTCAGCATACAGTCCTGCTTCCACCAAGCTTCCTGAGGTCTTGCATTCACATGACTATGGCAACAGGCCAGGCCTACAAACTGGGGGACCAAGTCGCATATCTCTCCACAGCCACGCTCCATGTACAAAAAAATATGTAAGCTACATATAGTAGCAAAAAAGCACAGTGTGATATTTTTCTTTGGGAATTGCGGGTTTCAGGATTTGACCAAATTCAAGAGAACATTACCGTATCAGTTGTGCGGGCATTTTTATATGCGGAAAACTGTAATGAATATATCAAGTTTGTTTTTATTTCTTTATTCGTGGCATGAACAATAAATTCAAAATTCATTCCGAGTCCGACAGCGTGACCACATGCTTTGGAGATGACAGAAAGGTGGGAGATTTTAAAAACCCACGTTAACATTAGCCCTGTGGGTGGCGAGTAGACGTGTTGAACGTACCGATTGTCCCATGGTGCAAGTTGGCGGTACTATTCACACTTCTGGTGTGAGAATCCAGAGACCATCCTTCAAGCTTGTAGAGAATAACACCACAAAGGTTATAGAGGAAAAGGTGCAGAAAACACTTACCATGGTAAATAGGGAATTATAATTTGCCTGCACATGGGGACGTTACACCAGCGGCACTTCTCATATCCTAATAATTAAATAAACTCTGTGCATCTTTTTTTTTTTGCTTCCTAAAGATCACCTTTTAAGATATGATTGAAGACAGGTATTTCAGAATACAGGACATCCTAGTATATTTCGAGTTTAAATTGTAACATTATAATGCATGACCAAAGAAGCTACTTAGCCCTGAAAGCAAGATAAGTGGATCCAATCCATTCTGTTGTTCTCGTAGTTTACCAATGGAACGCACGTTCCTCCAAATTGTATTTGCAATCCAAACTGTAGATCTAGAGTTGCATGTTACACTCATAGTGCAGTACATTGGGACTGCTTATGCAGGAAGTTGTGGGGATATGGAGATTACCCACAGCACACGTGGCCAGCCTCAGGGCTGCTTTCACCTTAAAATCAGCATCCAACTTTGACCCAAAAAAGTGAGTGAGGTGATTAAACTGCATAATCAACTGCTTTCATTGACAAATTAAGTTGTGTGTAACAACAAAATCCAGCATATCTTAGTTATCGAGGACCAGGCCTTCCGATACCAAACCCACCGTTGGTGTACATGGCCGTAAAGTTAAATGCTGGTCACAACTGACCATAACACCTGGTTCTAATCAAAGTTACAGTGTCATTTAGTGACTTCCAGATGCTTATTTTTGTTAATGGCCTATTAGCCTAACTTGCTATTTAGTTAACTAGCTTAGTTAATAAGCCGTTTCAGTTAACATGAGGCTACATGGCTTGCCATTATGCTGGTTGTATAGCCCATACAACCGAAATAATGTGAACTTTGTGTGAACACAGAAGACTTAACCTAGTTAGCCAATAATGTGGTTACCGAGTGTGTGAGCGTGAAAAATACTCAGGGGCAAAGGGCAAAAATGCCCCAATAAATAAAATTTTGCCCCTGAAATCACAAAATGCCCCCAACAAAATGTATTCAGTCGAGCATTTTGTCCTGCGTTCCGCAATAGAAAAGAATGACTAGTCAACTAAACTCACACATCCCTAATAAAAATGAGCAGAAATACAAAAACACCCGAAAATAGAGAAGGCCGTTGTGTTTTTAGATTTTTCTCTTTCCATGTGAATCTGTGAACAATGAACATACAAGTTGTGCATGAAGCAGCGATAAGATAAACTGATCAAACCTTTTACAGTGTATGGATGAAACATGTAAGGTCTAATAATTAGTCTCTGTGGTCATCCCACATGTTAAGAGTGCCATCAAGCTAACGTTATGGATAAAGTATGGCGTGACCTGCATGATCATTTTGAGTCATTTTGACCCAGAAACACATTTTGTGTTTTACACACTACACGGCCAAAAGTGCATGGACACCTGCTCAACATTGCTTACATGAATCTCAGATGGTAATACAGTGCATTATGATTTGTTTATTGGCATACTCGAGTAACACGACAGCTTTCACTGCGCTGACACTTAAAGGGATATTTCACTTTAGTGTGACATGTCATTTTGTGGAGCCTACACCATTATATTTGCATAGCATGAATATTAGCGACATCAGATCTCCCTGCTGACCGTTAACGGCATCCCCGGTAGTCCCGGTTGTCAGGGTCCTCCCATTCCTTTTCGAGACCTCACCAAAATGAATTGTTTTAAAGCACACACCAACTACGGCAGATAATACATTGATAAAAGAGTACACGAAGGTGAAAAGGTACGTGTTTGTTTTGATATTTAATGTAGTTTCAATGTTTTATTACCTTTAAAAAAAATAATTTAAAAAAAACCTCCGGCAAAAGCCTTTGTTATTTTAGCTCAGTGAAGAATCCTTGCGTACGATAAGGTTGACGTCAATTCACCAACTGTAGTCGGCTACCGTTGTAGGTTTACATCATAATAAAACTAAAAATCAAACTACGGCTTGATGTATTTCTGCGCAGTAGCATATCCGAAAATAGTTCCACTATTATAGCTCATTTATCATCTTATAAGCTCAAAACAACCACGTACCTTTTCGTGTGGTGCCTTAGCCAAATTTTCTCTTACCCCTGTAGATACGTTTTGTTATTTAAAAGTTTTCATTATTTCCTCAGTGTATGCTACGTTGCCATCCTGCCATGACTTTTTCAATAAAGCCATACTGCAACTGCCCGTGTTGTTATAATTATAAAAGTACACTTAGATTCACCTCGTTTTTTTCAGCTCAGACTCCTCTTAAAAGTATTGCTATTGGTCCAAGTGTGAATCGTTGTCTCTCTCCTCCAGGAGCCACATTAGCGGTATTTGCATCATGGGTGCATTAGCAAAACAATGATTGTGACATCAAAACTTATAACAAGTTTCTAATCCATCTGGCGTGGACAACATTAAACGAACAGACCTCAAGTCGCAGTGAGTATTCTGACATTTGCTCCCAGTGGCGTATTCGACAGCAGTTCAACAGCCTTTGCAAATCTGCCAAATTCAAATTTGTTTGAAGTATCCTGGGGCCTTTAATTGCTTGGTTTGCTTCGATATTCTTGCCAGCACCGCAATCAGCAAAGACTTATCTTGCTAGCTAGACGTTCTGGCTAGCAAGTTAGCTAACGTGCTTAACAAGTCAGCTAACGTTATGCACTGCTTTTCGCACTGCCTCATTCACCAGAGCGAAGATGCCAAACTGACTAAGTTTACTTCAACGAGGATAGCTGGCACTATTGCTCACTGATTTTCTTGGAGACGTTTTGTTTTAAGTTTTTCTGTGGTAAGCTATGTTTGGTTGAGATAGCTGACTAATGCTGCAATGGTCACATACGTTGACACTAATTTTATTCATACTAGCTAGCTACAGTGGCCGATGTACAAATGATGACGTTATATCACTTTTAATATCAATTAGGTAGAGCTCTACCAACGTCGTTGTTATTGTTGGCTTTGAGATGTGAAAAACGACGTTCTGCTTCATCGCTATGGTTAAAGCTGGGCTAGTACAGCCTGGCTGAACCCCTAGCACTTTGCTTCCAGGCTTGAGTTTGGCCCACAGTGGAAAGGAGGGTAGTGTATGCTGTAGCATTACAGGGGAATTCAACCGAAAAACAACATTAACCTTATTTAACAGATCAACTGATTGAGGGCTCAATTTTCCGGCCGGTGCATGGCGTGGAGTGAGCCGTCGCAGTCAATAGCACAGCATGGTGCACTGGGTGTGGCTACTAAATTTGCGCTATTTTCATGACCAGAGGCGAGGAGCGCACAACTCACAGCACGCTGCCCATGTTGAAAATGGGTTGGGTTAGGCTGAATATTTACAGTGATTGCAGCAGATTGTGCAAGTCAATAAATTCTACAAGCCGTCACGAAAGAAAAAAAGAGTGCCTCTGTGTGGAAGCCTAGGATAATATAATAAAACATCATATACTGAAATAGCCCATGCAAAAATGAGCATATTTGTATTTTTAAAAGACTTAACCGTTAACAAATTATTCCACCGCTATTATCAATTATGCATTGATATTATACTCAAACATTTCCACAAATCAAGCATTTGGACTGTTGTCACGTAAGAATTAAAAAAAAATCTGAAATACGAGTTACTCCATCTGTCCATGCTTGCCAGGGGTGTACGTCTTTATTCACCAATAACACATCCGCTAAAATAATAGGATTTATACATTCATTAAATGGTTTTTCACTGGTAACATTGCAGCCAGTCTTTTCACCGTTTTCTTACGAGAAATTTTTTAAATATTTTTTTAGGACTGAGCATAGCCTAGCCTACTATTTACAGTTTTGTTACCTACAGTGAGTAGTCTACTCCTTTTCAAACAAGCTTCACTTTCCATTCATAATAAGCTACAAATACTACGATACTACAAATTTTACAGTGTCCACATCAGCATTGCAGCTACGTTTATATCTTCTCATCACGAACGGGTGTAAGAAAAAGAACGGAATACAGTAGCCTACCCCCAGGACCACAATGCAGTATAATAACAGCCATAAACAATTAGAAACAAAAATACATACAGGAATCAACCTAACATAAAACAATTTAAAAAGACATTGCACAATAAATGCAAAGTATGCATTTACCCTGCTTGGGGGATTTATATGAAAGTCAAATTGGACAGCATATGATCCACAAAAAGGTTTATTGGCTTTTGAATAGGTTATGATCATGCCTGCATTGCTTGCCAAAGCCCCGAAATTAGCAACTCGCCATGGATTGACACACCCCACACAGCGGCTCTCCTCCCACTTCGGCGTCAAACGGGCTCAGGCATGTGAGTAATTTCTGAGGAAGTTCTGAGGAAATTGTTTTCATAAATCGTATACCTTTGGTTTTTTATGTATTGGGTCCATTTGAGGGGTCACTGCAAATGATTTGCACACATTGTTAGAAAGAAAACCATGGGTTTTAAAAAATGTCAACAAACATGACATTGGTTTACTACAATGTGAACACAAGTTTTATTGCTTTTTTTTTTAATGCAGTTTGTTCCACAAAAAGCATATTACATAGACCAGTTTATCAGCTTTGTCACAGTTGAGGTGCGCACGCAATGCTGGGGCAGAATATTCAATATTGCAAAATAAATCAACTTCAAATTGTAATTGCAGAAGCTGAAATGGATGATGAAGGACACTTGTTTGACATTAGTTACATCGACACTGAGCTTGCTAAGCAGTTTGGTGTAAATGCGTAATATTTATTAAATTTACAAGTGTCCAGGAAGTATATTATGCTAGCTCCCATGTCATCATATAAGTTATGCACTCAATTGAAGACAGCTTCGACCATATAGCTGCAGTTTTGAAGCAAATGGAGTAGGTGGCTAGCTAGCTAGCCATGACAGAAAACATACTGAGAGACTATTTTGACCCAAGATCAAATAACGTTAGCACAATGCTGGATAGCTCTTATGAATGTGGGATTCCCAGCTGGCGAGCTAGCTAATTAGCAAGCTAGCTAACAATGTAGAAATGGACGCTTACCATTTTAGCGAGTTGGCCATGAGCTCTAACAAGCACAAATACGTTGAGGCCCACTGCGCACTGGTTTAAATCACAGAACTGAAAAGCATCACATGCATACGGCGAATTATGTAGCAAGCTAACAGCAATTAAAATGTAAGACTCTTAAGTCCTGTCATGCTAGACTACTTAGGGAGTGCAATATCATGGATGCATCGCGACAATATACATGATATAGCACAACCTTGAGTAGATCTTTATGGGGTGTCATAAAAATAAAATAACAGGTAACGAGAAAGATAGTTTCAGAAGAAGCTTAGTCTAGCTTTGGTAACTACGGCAGCTTTAGATAGATGATCATAGTAGCCTACTAAGACATACAAACAATCTGTCGCATAGTCGTAAGAGAAGTATTTGTACTTGTACAGCAAAATACTAGTCTACAGTCGAGATAGGTAAGTGCAGTTTTGAGCCTCAAAGTGAAATTGGATATGGACATAAGTGCCGTGTTGCTATGGTTAAATTGTACAGAATATAGCATGAGGCAAGCACAGATAACAAACAGCAGTAGAATATGATGGAGACGCACATGAGCGATTGGCTGTGTCTCTTCCGGACTCTGCACTACCGTGATCCCGAATAAGCACCCCAGTCAAGGCTTGGGAGTACAGCAGGCACTCTGGAGCATGGAAGTATGGTAGCACGGAAACCCATAGCCTTTCACCTTTGCCTTAACTATCTGGGAAATTCTGATGATACTAAGTATACCTGAAAGGAATAACGTTAGGTTGTTGGCTAACATTATACTGTATATGTAGTAGGTTAGACGTTAGCGAAATATTCTCTAATATAACCAGCAATATCAGCAACATTTAGCTGGTATAACCAGTTCATAAATTATCCTTTATGCTAGTGTTCGTGTGCCAGAAGAACGTTCAGTGGAAGCAACGTTTTGAAGATATTCATTGCAGCATTGGATAACTTAGTGAACTATCAACCCCAAAATAAAGTTAATTTGATAGTAAACAATCGTGTCTGTATTTTCATTATGTTTGCGCTGCTCACCAGCTGGGTATGCTGTTATTCTGGCTACAAGTAGAAATGGAGCCGGTAGGCTAATTAACCACAATGAGCTAGCATTAAAACTAAGGAAGTTAGCGTTATACTCCACCATAATCGAAACCATTTTGAAAAGGCAAATTATGACCAAAGAAATTAATTTGAAACTTTCAGTCTTGTTTGGCTGCTTAAAGTAACGTTTAAGACGTTACTTCTATGGTGAAACTACTTATAACTGCGTGCGAACCATCAACAGAGGCTATCGTATGTTTTACCTCAGGTCTGTTGTCTGTATTACATTTAAGGCATCTTACTACAGACAGAACTGACAGATTCCAGGCAAGGGTAAATCAAATGTCTCTCAAGTGTGGAGAGGGTGTAACTCAATGACAGACAGAGGTTAAGGAGTTCACAGTGGGCTACGCTTAGTCTCAATGCTACTCCAGCTCTTAGCTAATGCTTTACTGGTGTTGAAAGGTTCAAGCATCATCCTTTGAAACTCCAATGAAAACACTGATCCCTAATTTGGGCCTTGTACATAGACACAGAATATAGCTAGCTATAAAACAAATACATTTCCCAAAATCAACAACCACAGGCTTACCTCTCCAAATCTTCCATAGAAGTACCATATGGAGCATAAATCAAACTCATCATTTGGTGCCTCCCAGAATAATACACCCAATTTAACCCAAACATAATACAAAGGTGCCAATTTATCCTGCAACACCACCCAGCAGTAGTAAATGAATTTTGTTAAAAAAGAATTTAAAAAACTGTTGTAGCAGATATCCAACAAATACCTCAATTCTTAAGATCAAACAGGGGTGGGGTAAAGCTTATACTGAAAAATGCTGGAAGGCAAAGCAAGCTTTTTACTTCTTAGAATTAAGAATACTATGGATTCCCCAAAAAGGGATTTGCAACATTTATACTGTAGACTAAAATGATTACCAAGGCATTTCATAACGTCCGTTTGACTGGCTGACACAAGCCTGCTCTCATAATCAGTTGAGACCAATGAGCAGGTTTAACTCAATACAGCTCCACATACAGACAGGACAGTCAGCACTGCTGTCCAGAGCATTTATGCATGTTCAAATTCTACATATACACTATATGGCCAAAAGTATGTGGACACCCCTTGGTCTGGGGCTGTTTTTCATGGTTCAAGCTCGGCTCCTTAGTTCCAGTGAAGGTAAATCTTAACACTACAGCATACAATGACATTCTAGATGATTCTGGATTTCCAACTTTGAGACAACAGTTTGGGGAAGGCCCTTTCTTGTTTCAGAATGACAATGCCCCCATAAAGAAATGGTTTGTCGAGATCGTTATGGAAGAACTTGACTGGCCAGCATAGAGCCTTGACCTCAACACCATCAAACACCATTGAGATCTATTGGAAAGGTGAACCAGGCCTAACAGCCCCACATAAGTACCCTACCTCATGAATGCTCTTCTGACTGAATGGAAACAAATCCTCGCAGCAATGTTTCATGTAGTGGAAAGCCGTCCATATATATGTTATAGCAGCAAATGGGGACCAACTCCATATTAATGCCCATGATTTTGAAGAGATGTTGGATGAGCAGGTGTCCATATTCTTTTGGCCATGTAATGTATGTATGTATGTATGTATACACAGTTGTGCTCGAAAGTATTCAAACCCCTTCACTTTTTTCACACTTTGTGTTGTAGATTTCATTTTAAATGGATAAAATTGCCATGTTTGCCCATCAATCTACACTCAATAACCCATAATGACAAAGTGAAAACACGTTCTTAGAAATTTTTGCAAATAAAAAAAATCTAAAACTGAAATCTCTCATGTACATAAGTATTCACACCATTTGCTTTAATGTATTTTTAAAGTATCATATTTCATATTTAGTCACATATTTAATCACTTTGCATGCTGTTACTTCCTGAAGTTTGTGACCCATCAACATTAAATGACTCTCGATATCTTATTTTCAGGTACTGTTACAAGCGATAATATAACCTCTCTGCATTTGAATGGATCTCTATGCAAATTGGGGGGTGAGACTTGATTCAGCTCTAAATCACGCTGGTACAGTATGGAATTAGCTGTAAGTTACCAAGGGTCTGAGCTATCGAACGAGCCCCAAACCATCACTCTACGGCCAGATATGTGGATGGATCACTAAGGGTTTCTTCTCCTGACTTTTTTCCCCATAGAGTTCCATACAAAAATGAGTCAGGAGAAATAACCCTTGCAGTGATCCATCCACATCTACTCCATATCTGGCAACAGAGTGATGGTTTGGGGCTCGTTCGATAGCTCAGACCCTTGATAACTTACAGCCATTTAGCCAGCCAGGTGTTCCATACTGTACCAGTGTAATTTAGAGCTGAATCTAGTCTCACATTTTGTCAGTGTGAGATTAACCTAATTCACCAAAAGTAGAATTTTTATAACCTTTTTTACTCATCTTTACCTGGGGTGCCAATAATTGCGGAGGGCACTGTATATGAGGGGTCGACCGATAATCGGGGCCGATATCAGTCAAATGGCCAATCCACACTCTACTCTGGAGGCGATATCTGTGGGAAAGACGTGGGAGACAGGGTTGCCAGACTAGGGGATTTTTGAAAGAAAAAATGTATGGGAGTCAATAATAGATGGGGGATTTTAAAAAAAGGTATGGGGGCAAATTATGAAAAAATTGTATGGAGCTCAATTTAAGATGGGAGGGGGTTTCAGAATTTTTTGGGGGGGAAATTAATTCAGGCATCTGGCAAAACTGGTGGGTGAGAGAAACACAGAGAAATGCTGAGAGACACTGAATGCTGGAGTTGCAATAAACATCACGATACCCAATGCTGAAGTTGCAATAAACATATCACAATCATTAAAATCAGTTTATATGACAACAATACCCAATAAGCAAAGAGATTTCATTCAACTGAGGCGGAAAAATAAGGCTTTAAAATCAGTCACGTATCTTTTCCGGACCGAGTCCCCGCATAAGGCACTGTTGCAGTAAAAGATAGCTAATGTTAGCTAATGTTAGCTAACATTCATCAAGTTTCTTTTGAAAGTTTCGTGGAGTGGTTGATATTTTTGTGTAGTGCTAATGCAACTAGCTAACGTTGTCTTCATAGTATGGTAACAGTTAGGCTCCTATTTAACTGATTATTCGTCTGTATGAGTTGGCGTTCTTAAGTTAGCTGATGGTAAATTTGGTTTATTAAACTTGACGTCAACTTCACTGACGTTAAATTATTTTTCTTTCACCTCTGTGAATGTTGTTGCCTGACATTATCTTTTGCCCTTTACTGAATGGGCTAGTTAGCAAGCTACATGACCATGACTGTTATTCAACACCAACAGCTAACGTTGAGTCTCATAGCTGATTAGCCAACGTTACTTGAATACGATACGTATGGACGATATCAGTGGTTGGCCTATATTGAAAATAATATTAGGATACGTTACTTGGATATTTCTACCCAGTTAGCAAGCTGCATTGTGTTTGTTACATGAATGGTAAGCAAGCCAATGTGTTGCTAGTTGCTAATACATTAGCTAGAAGCTTGGTAAACTAGGCTACATTCTGTGTCCGTAAATTATTATCAGGGCTTGACATTAACAGGATAGTTTTAAAGAATGGTCTACATTAAGATGTGACAAGTCTAAGACAATTGATTCACTTAAAAACCACCAAGTAAATTATTAGGCTATCAATTTATATAAACTTGTTGCATTTTTCTATATCCACATTTATGATGACGTTATCGTGTGAAGAATTTGACTTTTAAATTCTCCATGTTTAAATGTTCAATGTTTCGTTTTTTAATTATGTGCCACGCTCAACGGTTCGAGACACTTAAGAGGCTGTCCTCTTTAAATATGCTTTGCAATGTTTAACTCACTTTGACTAATTTGAGTGCCGTCTTAAAACTAATTAGGCTACATTCTTTAACACATTCAGATTATTTAACCGATCCTTGTTAAACAATCTCAAGTTAGTTATCTTTGTCGTTGTCATTTCTTAATCATTATAGGCTACATAATATATTGGTCTTGATGATTATTCAGCAAATTGTTTCATTAGCTAGGCTACTCAAGCCAAATAAGCGGAAACAATTCTAACGCTGTAGCATATAGCCTACCCCGCTTTTTCCAGCGCACCATCAATACATAAGTCAGGGCTACACATTTTATGACACGAAGAAAAATGCTAGCACGGAAAAACATTCATTGATATTTGTTATACAGTTAATTGCTTGCTTGATAATTAAGAACTATAAATAGAAACATGGCAGGTTGACATTAATATCCATATAAAGGTAAGGTTACAGAAGGCCTATTTTACAGCCGATGGTATGCCACTGGATCATAATGTAGTTGACATGGTTCCTTATCGGGAGATTCAATAAGACAGAAGATGATGCCAGGGAATGATAAAGGAGGCAACGGAGTTGTAGCCTATTATTTGTCCACTAACCGCATAAGCAGCACTCGAGTAGCCTAGGTTTAAAAATAAAAATATCTTGTGTCAATGTAATTTTCTGACATTATAATAAAATAATGATAGCTAGCTTGATATATGATGTGTTCCTACTCAGAACAGTGACAGACGCGGCATTATTTCCCCCCTCACTGGCCCCGCCCCTCAACTATGACAGAACACTGACTTAATCCAACATACTTATTGTGCTCGGCTGAGAAAGCCATCTCCAGGGCAACACCTCCAGTGCCCGGCATGCACTAGGTTGACACCGTTTTGTTTGAATTACAGGTTCCCCTAGCGAACTGTAGGCTGTGGGCAATACTGCTGGTTAAACATAGGCAAACTGCATAAAGTAGGCTACTTATCAGATGGCTATCATCATTGGAATAAGTTAACACCTGCAGAGGGTCTTACCCACCACATAGAGATATTGTTTGTTTTGGGGAGCTATTTAGTTATTTATTTTTATCTTTTTAAAATTCCAGTTCCGTTTAAAATAAATACTACTGGGAGCTCCACGGACTTTATTTTTTTAATTTATTGAAAATGTTCTGTTTTCTAGTATTCAATTAAACATGTTTTAAAAAAGTTTTGTGTTAGTTACTGTAAATTTTGACACTAAAATGTTCTTACTCATATGGCATTTCTCTAGGATGGCGAGGGGTTGGCTGAAGAAAATCACTTTTAAATTATACAAAAACAAAGCTATTTCGGGTCATATAGAACCTAGCATAATACGAAGGTTAAACAAAAGCTAATGAGACCGTTGAGAAACTGGTGGCTATTCGGTCAAACTCGAAAGGATTGTCCAGATTCTTCAGGGTCTCTTTCTGAAGTTTAAGCTAGTAAAGGTTCAGATAAATAATTTGCTGAGGTCAAGCAAGTAAAGTTAAAATATTTTGTTTAATCTTATTTTAGTCAAAAGATTAAGTCATTCCTAATACATAGGCATATGTATTTTGCCGTCTTAGATTAAAGAAGATGACTACAGTATATTTTTGCATTTATGTTTCCTTATATAATATGCTTTTTGTTAAGCAAACTGCATTTGAAAAAAAAAAAAAAACGAAAAAAAAACATACAAATAAAAGTGTTCACATTGTGGTAAACCAATGACATGTTTGTTGACAATTCTTAAAACCCATGGTTTTCTCCCTAACAATGTGTGCAAAGTATTTGCAGTGACCCATTAAATAGGCCCAACACATTAAAAAAACCAAAGACATACTTACCATTTATGAAAAATATTGTTAACAGTATAAATTCCCAAAATTACCTCAAAAAATGAATTTTCCAGGAACTGTACAACCCTAGATAGGACTAAAGCGGAGAAAGTCTGAATTCCGGGCGCTTTTCTCCACTCTTTAAAAACCAGGGCATGTTAAACCCTACACAGCAGAGTGACATGATTCAGTGGGTCCTTTTTTACCACAACGATGTGGAAACAATACAACAGATCTGAATCAAGGGTTACTGAACATATGATTCAGATTAAAAAAGAAAAAAAAAGAAAACTGAACTGTAAACATGCTGAGTGGACCAGTTTCAAAAAGGCTTGAAGTGGAAATTTCAGCTTGACAAAACTACCTTTGATATAAAACGTTGCAATGCGAGAGCCCCATGAAAATCCTGAAGAGAAACCTCACGTCAGATCAGAACAAGATGTCTGTCGATAAATTCCAAACACGGACCAGTTAAAAAAATAAAATATTATTACATTTTTTTAATTATAATTTTTTTTTAAATAATTACCTGAAGATGCCTTCAAAATAAAATGCTATAACACAATCAAAAATAAACGGCAGAGACCAAAGAATAAATCCTGGCGATTAGGCTATGTACCAAGCCATTATATAGGATCTCGTCACAAAGCTACATCAAAAGTGACAAATACAGCTACTTGGACAATGCCTCTGCAGATTGTGGCACAGGATTGATTATGCTTTAGTATTTACTATGTAATGACCTACATTAGCAAACAATTCTCACATAATAAATACAGCATCATTTTATACACGCCCAGAGAGAAGGTGCTCATTAAAAGCTTGGATTCCTCTTAGGTATTCTGTAGTTTTGAGATAAACAGGAAATTCCAAATGTGCCGACGGATTTACGTACGCCTTGGGGTGGTTCAGAGGCTATAGGCATAATCCCTTAAAAGAACTACAAAATAAATAAATAAATACAATTGCAGTATGCCGTGCATGTTTACGTTTATTATTCCTGAATTTATAAAAATGAACTTGGGGCAAATTCTTTGCATAACCATCCAGTCTCAGTCGCAGCCCCGCTGGCAAAACGGTCAACGACTTGGACCAATAAAGAGGGCTGTAAACAGGTTTGAGCCATGTGATTACCTTTAAATGACACCGCTCCATCTAATGAGACCCAATGCCAGAGGGAAGCCTGCTACCTGTGTGTACCGCAAGCTCCCAGGCAGGTTTGGACGATTCGCCCTGGATTTCGGGAGACGACGGAGAAGGCATCTTCTAACGGAGCGGAGAAGCGAGGTAGACGAAGAGTGCGCGCTCGCGATATCACCTCTATTACGAGCAGAAAGCTCTGCCGTGTTATTCGGTCTCAAAGCGGTTCACAGTTGCCGATTACATCCCCATCCCTGGGTATGGGAGTACATTCTGGCTCCTTCCCGTTCAAACTTCAGCCGGCTGTAACCAATGTTTGAACTGCTTGCAGGCATTTCTGAGCAATTTCCACCCCAAATAACCTGTACTGCATGATAGCTGGGAATGTTCAATTAGCTCCCCTCAAGGAGGCTTGGCAATGCACTGCTGTATTTCCAACTAATACTGAGGCTACTTAATAACAGGGCTTGAAATGAGACCAACATAGTCTGCATGTTTCTGTATTGTCTGAAATAGTATCAGTGCAAAATCTGTAACCGCCTGCCTATTTTTCTCCCATCAAAGAGCCACTTAAGTTTCAAACCAAAGAGTGACATGCCTGACGAGCAAACATTATTTCCAAAGCTATCTGAAGCCTGCAACACACAGCATGACTTTAGCCAAATTTAGCACTGATAAGAGCCATAGCAAGGTGGTTACAATCACTGCTTACTGAAACTGTGCATCACCTCGATAGCCTAGATCTTGCTGTGTGTCAAAGGCTCTTCCCGTACGCGGTGCGATTGCATTTTCAGAAGTCTTTTGTGCTAGAAAGGTGTACGTTCTGGGGATTCAACAGGAAAGAAAATACAACCAGTAACAGCCAATGAGAATGGCCATTCAGCAACATTAAGTGGCAGTGGCTCCTACAAGTAAGCGGTTTCCTGCGGAACCCGACCAGCAAGAGGCAGCCCCGAGAGCCGATGAAAGATAAGATGGCCTGAAGATCCAAAACCCCAATGAGCCGCTTGCAAAATTGCTCGACGCAAAAACGCAGGGCAAGAATCTTTCTTTCGAACCATCCGCAGCGATGTAGCACATAACACAACCAAGAACAGAAGTATGATAAGTGGAAAGAAATGTCCAGGTGGCATGGAAGAAACGGCAGAATGGATGGATTTAGGAATTTAGGCCTATTTTTTTTATTTTATTGGCTTTCGGTTCCATTCAGGCTCCGTGCATGAACACTAGGCCTAAGGAGAAACTTGAGTGAATCTGAGGCATCGGACATGCCGGCCCTCTCCAGAAGAGATGGATTCACAGACTAATTCCAGTGCAAGCAGAGTCTGGGTAAGAAGTAGACCACACACACCTCACATTGGACGGTGATGTTACAACCCTCCAATAAATCAATTGAAAACAAGCGGAAAAGGGATTTCATAGCCTTGTTGGGGCCAGCGAGAACAGTCAGAATAAACAAACCACAATACACAGGGTGGTGTCAAAACAACAAGCACTGCCTGCAGGTTACTCCAGAGACCGAAGCCCTGTTAGTAAAATGGGTATCGTTTACAATGATAAAAACGTCAACCTGAAAACGTGCATATTTGGCCAAGATTTTGTTTTCTTAGGCACTGGATTCCGTCAGAGGAAACTGCACCATGCGTCACCAGCAGCAAATATATTTCAACCAACATGAACCGAAGCACACTGATGTCCTCGCAAGATATTTCACACCCAGGTGATGAATCAGAAGGTGAAAGAATAGCAATCACTTTCCAAAAGAGAAAGTGTGCCAAAACCTCCAAGCAAACTACCTAGAAAACAGCAAGCTTGGCAGTGCTTGTAGTAATAACCAGAGCCACATCCTGAGGAGGTGACACATTCTATCACTTGCTATGGTTTCAAAACCTGTGTGCAGCGTTGACTCGCCCTCCTAGGATGCGGGGTTAGCCAACTTGTATACACGGCAGGTATATTTATGACATGAATACTGGAAATAAACTCTAAATCTTTGGAAGAGTGCGGTATGTTCTAGGTTCAGGGCCTTGCATCCGTTATATATGTATTTTAGTCACTTTGTTCTACTGTGAAAATACTGCAAAAGCAATATTTCAGAATGAGTGGTCAAATCACGATACAATTCTCACACTTCCTGAAGGCTACCACAAGCCCTTGTTTGATTGACAGATGCAAAGAGTGTAACCCAACATGCACAAAAATTGAATTCAGAAGAGTAATGACTTAAAAATTTATACTCATTACCTCACTATATATATATAAAATCAGGCTTTTACACACTACTACAATGAAATTCTGCTCATTTTAATTAGTAATGCCAGATAACGTTTACATCGTCTTTGGGGGTGGAAATTTGGTTGGCCTCCACTCGAGAAAAACAAAATAACTTAAATACTGCCCGAGTTGATTTTAATTACTTCATGTCATCTATCAAGACAAAGATGGAGGTGGAGGTTTGAATTTTTAAACTATAGACAGAGGAGCCTGTTTTTAAGAGTGGCAGAGACAGAGTTAGAAGGCAAGATTCACGGCTCAATTAACAGGCTAGCGCATGTAGGCTAACGCGCTCTCCTCCACGTCCAATGGCCAGAGAACCACGCAACACCTCAACAATGAAAGGTATCTGTGGGTGGCTGCAAAACAAACAGCCAGGTTTTGACAGCCAAGTAAAAAAAAAACATACATGACTTTCATTCCTTGGCTTTCTTCTCGCTCTGCATATGATTCTTCCTGAAAACATGTCTCCTCTCCAACAGGCATTCGCAGGATAAGTAACGGATCGTCTTTCAGTTAATTCCCGGAGGCGCAAAGGTTTTCAATGGAACAGCCTCCGTTGAGTTTCTTCCCTTTAATGAGTTTTATCAAGGAATCTCAAAACCTCAGTGCACTCAGACTCAGTTTTGAACGCAACCTTTTTTATCATATTGAAAAATCCGCAATTTGCCGTTCATAGACTATTGAGCGCGATACTGAATTGGGTTGTTTGAGAGAATTTATGAAGATGGGTCTGTTTGATAAGATCTACTCGGGAAAAACAGAAGAAATTTTGTCCATTCCACTATACAGGCCTAAAATATCGATTCGAGCAAGACTGTTACGTTTGTATTAAAACACATTGGAAAGTGATAGGAGACACCCCAGTACTTAAGTCCAGTTTAGTGATGAAAGGAGGTCAAATGAACTGCAGTGCAGAACCAATTCAGATAATGTAGCTAAGCCACAAATTGTGAGCTAGCACTGTTAGTCACTCAGAAAAGCATTGCCAAACCAATTAAAAAAAATTTAAAAACAGTTTGTAATAATCTGTATAAAAAATAAATAAATATAAAAAAAGGTTCTTAAAGTAATCAAATCCAATTAGTCCAACAGTGAACCACTGGATGGGCCTAAAATGTTCTCTTTTAGGATTTCAGAATATAGCCTACCCGAAAATCTACACGGAATCAAAAGGCTGCATGACATGAATGCAAAAGTTAAGACATGCAGTGAAGTTTCTATGAAGTTTGACGAAGGGGTTGAATAATAGGCTGGTGTTGACTCACAATCATACTGAACATATCATGGTACCCGAACGGTGTTATTTATGCACATGACATGTATAGGGCCCTATGGATTCCATTTTCACGGAATCGCAGAGAATTTCATGGAATTCACGCATGAAAATTTAATTTCTATATAAATGTGGAATCGCAGGACATTGCTAGCCCCCCCCCCTCCATTTTGAAACTTTAATTGTCTAACCATTCGGCTTGTCACAATTTTGACACCAGTGTTACTTGTCTCTAAACGTAAACGCCGATAATACCGTTATTACCAGCTTTTGCGTTTTCACGTCAGTGGTGGTTTGTTATTTTGCCCAGTGTGCAACATCCTGGTGGACTGCACTCAAAAAGCAAGTTGCGAGAAGCATTAGCAGACAAACGTTCAAAATGTTTTGAAACTCAAAGCACTTGCTACAGTTGTGCACGTTATTTCAAACATTCCCCACTGCTGTGCATGAGATCTATTGGTTAATTTAATAAATTAATGTTTTGTTTTTTTCTATTCGAGCTGGATTAGTTTCACCAAGGGAGGTTAATTGATTTTAATGATTACCGACAGGAATGCGTGATTTTAACAAATCGGCAACGTCTGTAGTTTTTACAAGTCTGGAATGTACAGCGGAGCAAATTATCTTCTGTGCTTTGCCGAACTCAGACGTCCTTCAGTTCAAAAGGACCCTACAGTAATGCCAATTGTGTATGGAAAGTGTTTGCCTAGGTTTTTGGCAACCACAAATCAGATATGAAATAGCTGCTTGTAGTGTCGTTATTAATTTCTTGGTATATCTGTGGTAATTTCGGAGGAATCACAGACATTGTTAATCTCCTATGAATAGACCAGACAATACATCTTGAATTACCTTATTACAGCTCAACCCACTGTAAAACTAATCCAGCTCAAATGGGGCTTTTGCTGTGCCTGGTCGGTGACTATAGCCAATATTTTCTGTCACAAACACCCAGCCTTACTCAGGAGACAGAGACAATGCTCAAGCTTCACACTCAAATTTTAATAATTCACGAAACGCTTCACTTCTTGAAAAGTTTTCAGTTATTTTAAGTTTACAATACTTATGTTCATTAATGCAAAAACCCTAATTACAAAAAAATAATCTGGGAAAAAAAAACTAAAATGGAAAAAATTATCATCGGAATATGGGAAAACAATTAAATGGAATCCATCGGGCCCTACACTTAGTGACCCATTTTATTCCTGACCATAACCACGCACTGTAACCACACGCACTGTAACCACACGCACTGTAACCACACGCACTGTAACCACACGCACTGTAACCACACGCACTGCAACCACACGCACTGCAACCACGTTCAAATATCCGATTATACCCTATGTATTGCTGATATTTCACCCTGCTTTGCTAGGCAACGGTTTTCTGCAAATCTTATTCTAAAGCAATGATTACACAATTAGACGACTGGAAAAATCAATACCCTGTGGCAGGGATAGGAAAACACTTTTTAAAAATGTAAGCTTGCGAGGATAAGGAAGCCATTTCTGCCTCACGGTCCGGGTCCTGAACGCTCTCGTTACGGATCCGGCGACAAAGCCCTAGTCCGAGTTTGCCTGGCTGGAACCTCTCGCTCCAGCTGACAGGTTATCGACAGGTTATCGTAATAACACCGATCAGTTATCAGTCTTAATTATCTGGCAATAGCTGGGGGAAGAGATTCCTTTGCGATGGAATTCACTCGTATATGTAGTCGTATTAGATTAGCCTTAATCACTTAGCATCCAGGAAATACTGAACACCTCAGACAGTGCCTCTGAACTAAACTAAACACCTGTGCGAAGCAGTTGAGGCTCATTCGCTGAATATGCTTAAGAGTAGGCACGAATACAAAACCGAAAGACCAAACAACATCTTCATTATTACTGCTTTGAGGCCTATTTTTCTCATGGTATTATCTCTAGAGGAGTTTGGGACAATTAACAGGTGATTTGTCGGATGCCGAGGTAAGGTAGAGAAATATCCAACCCTCTGAGGCAGGCAGTAGCCTATCCATCAAAGCATGAGCACAGTCTATAACGCAGTGTGGACATTTTCACAATGGCAAAACTGTATCCGAAGCGACCTCATGAATATCCAAGTAAATTGTGCAATTTTTAATGCGTACCATACACAATGTGTAGCAATTAATGTCAGAGCAAATAATGCTCCCATGGTCAAAGTACACTGTATTGTTCACAGATATGCTAGAAGGGCATTCCACACACAATTCTGTTCATCGGGAAGGGAACATTCACAGACATTTTCGAAGGAATAATTTAGACGGTAAGTCTGTAACTTATTAAACTAAACCACTTCAGACAAGCACGCTACGGGTGACGAAACCCTATCTTATATAATAAAGAACGCTCAGCCAAACAATTCACTCGAGGGGCTATTGATATCCTTTTTATACTCAACATTTTCACACTCTTCCAAGTCAATCGTCATTTCTCCTTTTTATTCAGAGTCAATCTGCATGAACACTTTGTGAAAGTGAAGCATTCATTAAGAAAGCCTTGTTTGTCAAAAATCAGTTGGCACACATGGACAAAAACTAATCCAGGCACTTGAGGCAGCCGAACATGAGGGCCAAATCAAGGGGATTAAGGCAATTGCCCCTAAATATAATGTGAAATAATCTGTCCCATTAAACGCTGAATTCTCAACCGATTTTGTCAATTTCAAAAAAATGTTTATAAACAACGCAAAAAGAGAGATATTACATGTAAAACAGGAACTGTCCAAATTTTACAGGACATTGGTACAAAGCTGACATCCGAAGGGAAAAAGACAGCAGGCAACTGACACAGTAGCACCATGTTCGCGGAACCTCAATGTCACAGTAGCACGCGAGTGGCGTAACACAAGGCCTTCTCAGGTCATAAGACCCTGTTACTACCCGCTGCAGTCTGAACGAATGTGCACCATTCCACTTGTTGCACTATTTAAGAGAAGTTCTTAAAATCCCATCATCTATTGCCGCCAAATATTTCATTCATCGCTGGACTCAGTAGCCATTTCTGAAACGATAGTCAATCAGGCAGCATAACAAACACTGGCCTTGCAGTTCCATGGGCAATCACAAATGTAATCCCTGGGAACTCACCAGAGTTTATACTATGAGTACAGAACAAGCCCTAAATTCTGCAGTACACAATATTAAATATTTAAAATAAAAAATAAATAAATAAAGGATTTAGCAAGGATTATGCAGGACAAATTGAAAAGCTACAGTCCTTACTAGAAAAGTACACAGTAATAAGCCAAGAATTAAATGCGATAACTGATTTTTGATTACAAATGCATTTCGATGCAAAATCATTAGCAAATATAGGCTGGCACAAGTGTCTTTCAAATTGTAAACAAAAATGTCAGATTAACAACTCAATGCTAGAAATGACTGCACTGACATGCAGGCTTTCAAATGGAACATAACCCATAATTATGGCCCGGAGTTAATCTCCAGCACGTGACCATCTGGGCTGTCCAGCTGAACTGAAGGCGTTATCCTCCAGGTGTCCCTGCAGGCTCTCCAAGTTCTGCAATCACTTAGCAATGAGCACAGACACACTACTTATTATACAATTGGGTACCAATTATGAGGCGTTGATCAAAGCAAAACAATGAAATAATGTTGTTACAGGTACGGTTAGAGGAAGTGAAACATGGATGCCACGAGTACCACAAGAGGAAAACAATGACCGGTAACTGGTGACCAGACTGGTAAACTGAATTAAGATAGATTTCATTTATTTTGCACATGTGCTACTTACCTTGAGAGGCAAATGATTTCATGTATGATTTAGCACAGGCATTGGTCAGGGCAAATATTCTTCTTGAAAAAGTGGCTCACCCAAAATGACGTGCAGTTTTAACAAGCATGTGGGGATTGTGGTAAAGCATCGTCCAAACAGAACAGAACATCTGAGAGACGCACTCCTCTACCGATATAGGACTGCCTCCTGAGCCATTCAATGCCAGATGGGGAACTGGGTATTCTGCTGTAGGGTACCATACCATTCGCAATACACTGAACTTTTATTTAAGGCGTGCGGATATAGAGGTGGACATCTGACCCTGCACCGTTGAGCTTGGGGGGAAAAAAACAAGTCGAGTGGTTGTGCAACATGGCGAGGGATGACTGACCTCATGTGACTGGCACAGAAGGTCACAGCGCAGACAGAATTATAAACATCAATGTTTTAAACTTCCACAGTCGCAGAAAAGCGTAAACTATTTTAGTATCCTTCTGGGACATTGCCGCACTCTCTAAAACGGACTTAAACTTTGTGCTGCATTCTTCACACACGCCCCACTGACTGTTAAATGATTATTAACTGAGATGACTGCCGCAATTCATTTGATTATTGTTTGACCCCTGGCTTCAAGGGGAGGCTCAGTTGACCCCTTGATGATGGCGGACTGAAATACATCCTAAACAACAACACAAGATTGTATCTGGGCCCTACCCATAATAAATCAAACAACTGGTTTCTGAAAGAAACTCAAATGATAGGCTAAATTATTGTGGTTGTGCATCAACCATGATAAACAATTCTAGTTGGTAGGGTAGCCTACAAAATCACTTTAATTAGACCCAGATATTAATCCTGGTTTCATTTATGATTAAATTAACTGACCGTAATGACAACTGAAAAAGCCTGGGCACTCAAAATAACGATTTCCTTAATTACTCCGTGTGTCTTATTTGGACGTCACCCATCAACGGGTGGGATGAAAGTGGGTTACTCAAAAAATACACTTTTTTTTGCCTCAAGGCTTGAAGCAAGAAATGATCTTCATGGATTACTAGATTATGACCCGCTATCAGAGGCATTCCATAAAATAGTAACAATTAGTAAACTGGTGTGCGGGCAAATGTATACGTTTTAAAGTATACGCAGGTAGAAGGGGGAAAAAACTCGCCACGCTGAGTGACACATGAAATAATTGATGCAAGTCAAAGATTAGGTAGCTACAGCTAAAGACCCACTTTACGTAGCACTAGTTAGCCAGTAGTTTGATAGCATAATCTAAGAAAAATATTGAATCATGTAACTTTTAAACAAAATGTGTCAAGCTAAATTGGCAATAAGATTTGTCTCCAATGTTTCAACAGGGAGCCTTTAGGGGGAAAACACGTAGCTTGCTCTACAAACGTTAATAACTTTAGCTAGTAGGCTAAAGCTTTATTATCGTAATGTTATTGGCGAGACAGCTAATAAACCAAACGTGTTGGAAAAAATTATAACAATGACCAACTAACTATTCAGAAAGGCGCTAATTTATCCTCACCCTGAATGGGTTGCTGTATTAACTACATTTAATAATCGCTGACAAGAAATCTGTACTAATAGTAATAGCCAACGACAAATTATAGCAAGCCGATGCAACATCCGAAAACTAATTCGAATATGATATAGCTTGCTTTCTTTCGTTATAACGTTAAATTAATTTGCAGATTCAATACACACATAAGGCGAATCCAAAATTGGCCATTTAAAAATGGAAAAAAAAACATCAGAATGACTGGCACTAATAATCCTTCACAATCCCAGGACAGCACAACACAGTTGTGACTAAACCCGTCGGTCGTTCGTGTTGTTGTGTGCGATGCATAGCGCCCTAGAACATGCCGATCAGTGTTTAACGTACAACGAGGGGCAGGCCAACACACACACACACACACGATTAACACACAAAATAATTTCACAGATGTGTGATCGCCAGCGAGCGAACACCAGACACGCATTGGCACCGCGTATGTGCTGAAATCTTTTAAAGTGTCCGCGTTTTCCTTGACAAAGAACGACCCTCTTCTCTCCTTTCCCACAGACGCGGCCCAGGCTAGCTAGCGATAGCTTAGTATGAATATCTTACTCGCAGTCTGATATGAGAGTCGACATAAGCTAATATTAAAGTAATATCGCATTTACTGGTGCCTAGGTAAGGTAACCAGATGATTATGTACACCTGATTGCCACTGGTCTGTACAAATAAATGTCGCTTGTAACGTTATTTGAACAAGCTCTTCGCTCGCACGTTAGCTAACGTTATAGCTACATAGGTCGTCCCAGGAAACCGAGCTGTGATTTGGGGGGCTACTAGCTAGCTAGCCAAGTTTAAACAAAAAAGTCAGACTAAATTGGTTTTTGATATGCCTTGTAAAGTCATTTACACCTTTCGCACGGCGTGCTTTTACAAACAGACGGACGCATCAAAATGTATATCTATCGTGCGAAAAAAATACTTCAGAAAATTGTGAACTAATGTTGGCTAACTAGCTAGCAAGCTAACTAACGTTTACATGCCCGACAATGTCTTCTGAGGGCGACCATGATGAAATGTGTATTTCTGGAGCTAGCAACCTGGCTAATCCAAACGAAAACACTTGTTAAATTTGTACTTAAAGTATTCCTTTTATCATTTCATGGGTTTCGAACGTATCTCATGAAGAGTTTAAGACTAAAACTGGCTGGCGTTATTA
Source organism: Ilyophis sp. 1 JC-2022 (assembly GCA_022702515.1). Taxonomy (NCBI): domain Eukaryota; kingdom Metazoa; phylum Chordata; class Actinopteri; order Anguilliformes; family Synaphobranchidae; genus Ilyophis; species Ilyophis sp. 1 JC-2022. The sequence continues at coordinate 14,215,798 of CM040399.1, read as the reverse complement.
TTTAAATATTCCTGGCTCTCCCAGACAAAGGGCTTTTCGCCAAGGCAAAGCGTGCAGTCAATACATACCTAGCTAGCTCGCTAACCAGCTAACTGACTGCCACTCGCATTGAAAAAGGAGAAAAATCGTACAACTTACCCCACTTGCAGACCCCGATCCAACGAATATCTAAGTACACTCCATAGATCCAGATATTTAGGGGGTAAGACGAATAGAAGGGCCCGAGTTTTGTTAAAATAAACACAATCAATCAGTGTACTCCCAAGAAATCCAACAGCAAGGGAAAGGCCAATTCAGTAGACTGCAGCCTTCACACGTTGAGATCCTGTTCAAAATAGGAAAATACCGGCTAAAATGGGCATTTTGGGGGGTTCAATTTCAAGCCCGTTTCAAAGTAAAGCACGTCTCCTCGGCCTCCCCGGGTAGTAAAATCCAGTACACTCAGGCAGGTTTCCACCCACCCCAGTTAAAATCCTTGACTCCGGTTTTGCTGTTGCTATCTCTAATATATCTTGATGGCTGTTTGTATCTCTCAATGCTGGGAGATTGATACAATGTAACCAACAAGCAGAACGGGCTGCCCGCAAACCCCGGCAAATACTCCAGTCCCGGATTGAACCGCCGCCAGAAGACGGGAGCGCAGTACAAAGACCCGGAACTGGAGTCCTCTTAAGGATTTGGCTTTATTTATTTGTTTTTATTTCAATTTTTCTTACAAAATTTACTCACTATCCTCATTAGAATTAGGCTACTCGCGTTACTGATTTTTTACTTGGATGTAGATTCAATGAAAACCGCATCACTTGCTTAATACTAATCTAACTGTTAGCATTCACGTAGCTGACAAATAGTCTAACGTTACATCAGGTTATTTGAAACAAATCTCATGAGCGCCTCTATGAACAAGTCTGGTGTAAGGATAATTATTGCCAAATTGCCGAGGAAAGATTTCAAAAACTCCTAACGTTGTAGGCTACTCAATATATAATCATATATATCACAATACCATCTTTAATTGATCAACATTTTAAATGTAACGGAGGACTAATTACCAATAAGCTGATTTTCCATTAAAATTAATCATAATGGGCTGAGCCTTTAAAAAAACGAATCAATGTATTGTATAGTAAACATTACAAATAAATAAAAAAATATTGGCTACCAATTAGCTGCGTTTCATTAACATTTGGTAGGCTAATCATAATGGGATGAGCCTTTTTAGAAAAAAAGACTGAATCAATGTAACGTTAGTTTATAGTAAACATTACGAATAAAAAAAACGGTTAGATTTTAAAGTAGGTCTAAGTAGGCTATAAATGAGGTTAGCTAACTTAACGTAATTTACCGTTAGGCTATAGGTTAACGTTACAACTGAGATGATCAAGATAATGTAACGTTATCTAATAACTAAGTTAACTGTATCTAATTTAACATATCACGTGATAACGTTACAAATGTTCGAAAGCAAGCTAGATGGTTCAGCTACCACGTTTGCATAGCCCATTGTTATTTGAACAGTCTGAACCCAAACTGGTCACTAACCACTATTAATGTGAATTTAAACAGTAAAATATGAAGACTTACCACGGTTTCACGAGTTTCGTTGAAGATGTTCTTTTCGCATATTTAAAAAAAGTTAGTCGAACGCAGAAGGAAATATGTTCCATTGCAACCGTTGAATCGGTCTGTTGGAGTTGGAGTGGTTGCCACCCACACATAATCGATATAAGAAAAATGTAATCTAGCGCATGCTTTAGCCTAGTTTATTATTAACATGGTCTAAATTAGGCTTTTAAAAGTTTAAACATGTCTGGTTAACGTTCATTTGTGTTTAAATAACTCATGGCTATGACTGTACTGAAGTCAAAGCAAAGGTTTTTTGGCCATTGATTATGATCGTTGTCGTTGCTACTTTTTACAGTTACACTGTGTTTTGAATTTCAACAACGTGGGCTACCGCAAACTAAACGGTGAACAATTCTGTGTATTAAGTCATCACTATCAATATCTCTGGATTTAATTAAGATAAGAACTTTCAATAATACTGTCAGCAAGGATTACACATCACCCCCATTACACTGTAGACCAATTATCACGCTTGAGTCCTTCCCAATTGATAGGCTTGAAGTTTATGTCTTTAAATTAAGTTTCCATTTGAATTACAATGCATTTATTGCATAGCTAGTACAAAATAAAGTGTTTGGATGTTAAGTAACTAAGGCAGATGTATTTATACATTCAATCTCCATAGATTCTAAAAGAAAATATACTAAAATCATTACATTAAAATCATTCAGCAGATGTCTATCAATATGTCTAGTTCAGACAATCCCCAAATACCTTTTCTTTCAGTTAAGACAAGAAAGTATTCATATTGAGGCTTAAATGAAGCTCCATGCTAATTACTTTTTAAAAAACACAAAAGGGAAATCAATCATTTATACCATGTTTCATTTTTGCTTCTAAAAGTGTCTATTTCCAGGAAGAAATCAATGAGATCTTTTAGAATGGTCACATATGGTATGGCGTGCCATGGGTCAAGGCATTTTTCAGTTTAATTAAAAAATGAATATAGTATTGCCTTTAATTACCCATATGGACCATCTCAAACAATAAGTAACAGTGTTATCCCAGCTGCAATGGTAGCAAGATTTACACCATAAAGTACAGTCAAGTGAACGGATGTCCTTTATTTTATAGATTAGGCACACGTTTTAGCCAGCCGTAATGCAACATACAGTTTGAGATGAGGCGTCACATGTTCATTTAGCGGTTGAGCGACTTCTGTCTGTAAGGACAGAGAGAGGACTGCACAAAGACCTCTGTGTACAGGTTGCAAAAGGACAGGGGTAAACGAGGCAGTGGAAATTATTCTGTTTTATTTTAAGCAGATGGATGGAGGGGAATGTAATGGAGGCATGACAGATGACAGAGGATAGGTGCCAGAACCATTTGTGAAAAATACTGCACGGGGGTGGTTTTCGCTTGTCAATCACCTTGTGTTGTGCTTAGGTGTATAACAAGGGATATATACCAAAGGGATATAGGACTTGAATACATGATCCAAAGTGTGTGACTTAATTGTTTTGCGCATAATTAATTTCTTCACAGATACATAGCTTGTTTTTCCCCCCAATATAATCTGTTTTTACACCTGATATAGTTTGTCATTGGGGTTTGATCATGGCCCTGACTTTTGAGCAAAAGTGGTACTGGATTAGCTTGTCATGTCCTGCCACAAGCTTCTGTTGACTCCAGTGGTGGTCATCAGTATTCTTGATTGATGTTCCCTTGATTGTTCTTGCAGCAAATTTTTGTTCATTGCTAACACATGTTCCAAATTTATAAAGAACAAATCAGATTTAGAAGTTTGTGTTCACCTAGAGCAGTGGGGGGGAAAGACTACGGGGCGTGTAGAAACTTTGCAGTTGATGACACTGTTGTCCTCTGCTTTACATCACTTTAATTTCATTGTGAGTTTGCTTTTTGTGGGCTATCAAGCTGAGTACATCCCAAAGGAAAAATTTCAACAAGCCTGAATATGTGCTAGTAATACTGATAATGCTACCTTGAGGATTATTGTACATTCTGGCAATTCAAGTAATGGATATATTGCATCCAAATTAGGAGTTAAAATTCATGAAGTGCTGTGTTCCAGAATGAAGGGTTCATCGCCCAACGAAATGTATGAAATGTATGTTGATTGCACTGAATTAAGGTCAGTAACAAAACATCTTCATTAATGTTGTTATCATTTATTTGTCATTTAAGAACAGCATTTTGTTTTTACACTGCCAACTGTAAGTAGATACATTATAAAAATTCTTAAGATGTTTGGCATGTTTTTGGAGCAATCTTTCGTTACACACAGCTTGAGTACACACAGCCTTTTCAATTGATATGATTGCGATATTTGACACGTTTCAATATAACACTAAGTATATTTTAAGAAGATAACAATGGGCAGAGCAAAAGAAAAAGGTGTTTCATTAGTACAGAAAGATGCTGAAGACATTGATCTTGTGGGAGGGGCAGCGCATGGTGGATTCTGTGAATTTTATATCACAAAATCATTACATGCTGTCACTCCATGGCTGTAGAACTGACAGTGCAGTCACAAATAAGGTTAATCAGATATTCCAACGATGGGCACTGATGGTAGGTCATGTGTCCTTACGGGTCTCTCTGTTGCTGGAGTGGAGTAGGGCTTCGTGTGCATGTGTGTGAGTGTGGGGGGTGGGGGTGTCCGGGGAATTTCCCAGGTAGCTATAGCCCATGTCGAATCCATCACATTCAACACAGGAATGCACAGTAAGAATGTTCCCCAACATTCTGAAAATAATATCAAAACATTTTAACTATCCGCATATTTCTGCAAATAGCCTATTTGTTATCAAGCCTGAGATCACTTCTTCTGGCGAACATTTTCTGAGATCAAAAAATAAAAGTGACAGGGCTATGAAATCATTCATCATAACTGCAATTTCCTACCTAAACTACCTAAGATAGCTGATTAAATGAACAGGGTCTAAATGAAAAGCCTAATGTTTCTGCTAATGATGATTTCGTATCGAGGGAGTGGGGGAAAAGAGTGAATTGTGTGAGAGCAATTAATACCAACTCTTTATCATTTTCACCTTTCACTTCACGCCTATCTGCTCGCTGCTGCCTTAAACTATAAAAAAACATTGCATTGTATTCAACACTGTTATTGAAATAAGCATAACGCTATGTTGGTGTTACAATGACTGGCATCACTGTACTATATTTTGGGAATGTCTGCAAGTCGAATTTAATCTTTGGGGACTGTGAAGTGTTGTATTGTTTACACTATGAGCTTGATTTACTGATACGTTTAGCATGTGAAAAACATTTTAACACACGCAAACCCAATAACATGAACAATGATTGGTCATGGTATTTGTTTTGCACCAATCATTGGTCACGTTATTAGTTTTGCGTGTGATAAAACGTTTTGCACATGCTAAAGGTCTTAGTAAATCAGGCCCTATATCATCTCAACAATAGGTAACTCATCAAGGGTTTGGACAACAAGAACATGTAGATATGTGACAAATATTCCGAAAATATAGTGTGTGCTTTTTCTTCAAAATTTACAGACAGGAAAACATAAAGCGCAGAAACTATGAGGGTGTGTTGGTCATGCGTGTAAATCGAGCACAGACACGGCTCTGCTCAGTCACAGGGCTTTAATGTGGGTGTTTTGAGTGTTACTCAGCTGTGGGTGGGGGGGCTGTGTCCATCCTTTGGAGCCACACTGGAGTGTGTGAGGTTGGATTTCTTGCAATTGCTTGGTTTCAGGGCAAGTCTGGTGGTTCTGATTACACCATAACAAGACAATTAGGGTGGCTCCATTAGGCGGGGAAAACGGTGATTGACAGTGGGCGGGTTAGGCGAATAGTCTTTGAACCTCCACCTCCTTCACTAAAACACAAGTGAAGTGAGGACAGATTGGGCTCTTTGTTTTTTTGTAGGACAAAAAAAACATACTAATGAAATGACCAAGCTCCATTGTGTTTACAGTGAACCTGGCTGAAAATAGGTTCAGTTGTACACCGTTATTATAAAAAAATAACAGCAACAACAAACAGCTGAATTGTGAGGAAAACGAGAGCCAGTCCTTTCGACAAGCTGACATGCCATGCTATTTGTCATACAGCGGCAGAGATAACCTCTCATGTTTACCTGCTTCAAGCAGGGTGGCTTTAAGGGATTTTTTTTCCCTGAGCTGGTTGCCCAGGCAACGAGGATATGGTAATGTTGCCTTTGACATGACAGGAGGAATCATCTCAGTAACACACAGAGACAACAGGCACAGGGAGGCCAGGGAAAACTGAATTAATGGGATCATTTTCACACAGAGAGCGCGGCAGTCAGCCACAGCACTCGGTCTTCACGCTGCCTCGCGCTGGCTAGCACATTCATCCGCGTAGAAGCAGCTGCCATTTTGAGGCAAAGGAGCGGGCTGGGGGCAGCACAGCGAGGAAAAGGAGATCGCTGCAGATTTGCTCTTCAAGTCAGCGGCGTCAAACTGCGCCGTCTGTCAAGCACGCCGGGCGTAACCTAAATTAACAAGCTATGTCAGAAACACACACTTCCCCTACTCGCGACCATAAATCTGCCATCACGGGTGACAGAGATTTGAGCTTGATTCATATCAGTAATGTCTGCGAAGCGTGAATGTGACATTGTGCCTCGTGGGTGAAACGGAATTTTTTTAAAATCACCAGAAGACTCATTAAAGGAGCAGCCTGTGCCAGCATCACCTGTGCTTTTCTGTGATTACATGTCATTCTATTGTTACCTGTCTTTTAAAGAAAAACCAGAGAAAATGTCCCAATTGTGTTCTTATCTCCCCTTTATGTCTACTGTGGCGCTTGCTCTCTTAATTAATAGCTAATTCTAATGAACTGCTTTGTAAAAAATGAGGAAAGATTAATGAGCGCAGATGAAGGGAAAACAAATGACTGCTTGCGCCCGGCCGTTTCACCGTAAAGCACTGCGGTGCCAAGCGGCCATGTTTCGTGGAGAAAACTAGCAAGCCACATGGTGCAGGTGCTGGTCTCATCGCGACAGTAGGCGGTCTGATTTGAGCGAAAAAAAGGCACGGATGAATCAGAGGAAAAAGCACGCGATTCTAAATGAGAAATGACATGTGTGCAGGTGCAAAGGAAATAAGCTCTGTCACACATATCTAGTGCACACAGGAGAGCATTTGTGTTGCAAATGAGAAAGAGAGACATCTGACACGACTCACATATTGACTCATGTTCCCGATGTGACTGTGTATTGCTCTCGGCTGGTGTAAATACAGAGCGCGCCACCCCACGATAAACATTCACCTCACAAGGTCTGGCGGGACCATAAGAAATCTGCGGTATTTTACATTTAGGCTATGCAGCGAGGAGTTAAGTGTGCTGGTAACTGTAAAGTAAGCCTTCCTGGCCCACATACATCATACTTTAAGTAATCCCCTATAATAAATGTCCACAGAAACCTGCAGGGAAGCCCACTTAAGCGATTAGACGCAGGATTCACTCCTTGGCCAAGCGTTTCACAAGTCCCAGTCACTCACAGGTCCATTTGGTCCCCTTCAGCCCTTTGGGAGGAAAAGCGGGCGACGTCAGTTCACTGATTTATTCATTCGACCTTATTATTCTCAGCAAGGAAGAGGAACATACCGGGGAGAGAAGCCCGCGAGCGAAGGCCGGGCATCCGCTCTCTCCCTCGCTGGAAAGTGGACGGGAAAGTCTTGCGTAAACACCGATGACCTGCCCCCGCTGCCTGTAGGACCCGTGGAGTCAGCTCTTCCTGTGCTGTGTTTAGAGAACCCGGCCGCTTGCCCCGCGGCCTGCAGCCGGCACGGATGACAGGCAGGCTCGCCGGCTTGATGAAGTGTAGCGGCTCCACGGGGCCCAGTCTTCCCTGCCAGCTGGGTGCAGTCGCAGCTCTGCGGCACAAACGCACGCGCGGCTCGCTGTTCGCTGTCAGCGTCCGCCAGCACAGACGGGAGACCGGAGGTGTCCAGGTCTGTCAGCACAGGTGGGAAATGGCTGGTACTGTCACATTTACTTGTGTACTTAATCTCCTGTCAAGCGAGGGCCTACTTAAAGTACACACAAATGTAATTATTAGACGCTATGGTTTACCATGACGATAGGTCAAAGTGGCCAGTCTCTTGAATGGTTGTTGGTGGTAATTAAGCGTCACATGGAACATAACCAAATAAGAGTAGGAGGTTTAAATGATATTTATGTTGACCTTTGAGCTTGATTCAAGGCCATGCTCAGTACATAGTAATAAACCACTTTACACTGCCCTGGATGGTAAATTACCATTAGAGATGTGACATCAGCAACCAGAGGCAGACATAGTAAGCCCGAGAAGTCAGACGAGGAGCAAAGCACGTACACGCTCACACATTTACATGAGATGGAAATCAGGTAGCACAGTAGTATCTTTCCACAGAGCGAGAGAACGTGAGAACAGAAGACAGTGTGTGTTAATTTAAGGTGAGAGAGAGCTCTACCTCTGAATGCTGTGGAATGACACTCCTTGTCCCAGTTTCCCAGGGAACTTGTGCGATTCCCCCTCCAGCTGTGCCACTGCATTCTTCACACAGAGCGAGCCTGTCACATTTTCACAGTAAAACTCGCTGCCTTGGGGAAGCAGACGTTCGAAAGTTCATACGCTTCACTCCCCCCCCGAACGCCGCAACGGACCTCGTGACTAACCAGAATGGACGACCCGTGAGCCACGGCACTGAAGACGTACATGAGCACATATAGGCTGAGTAGCGACTGGCTGCAGAACTCTGACTGGCTCCTGCTCTGATAAGCAGCTCGGCAATGTGCTGACAGGCTTTTCTCAGGCATATGGAATGGGGAAACGTTGCTGAAATCCGGACACGATGAGCGAATGATGTGCACAGCACATGCGGCAGAGATTGCAATAGACAGACGACAGTCCGGCCTTGTCCTGTTTGCATCAATCTGGAACAAGTGTGGCAGAAAAAAAATAAATAAAAAGATGGAAACAATTTTTTTTCTACAAAGAAATTATATTAATTCACATAATTTGCTTTCCCAGTTTTATTTATTTATGTTTTACGTGTGGTTAGGGACAAGAGTAGATTAAAGCGACAAATTGTTCGACGCAAAAACGACTGCCGCTTGTTCTTTTTTTGGTGGGGGAGGGGCGATATATTTTCTTAACAAACCAGCACTTAAAAGTCCACGTCCCCCGAGGACTGCGATAGGAAATGAAAATGCCTTTTGGGTTTTTCCATCGGCCTAATCTCTGCGCACGAGACATTTCCCACTGCACAGCTTGGCTGACATTTTGACCGCAGGCATTGTAGTGAAAACCAGGCCTGCTCAGTGTTCGAGAAAGGACAAGGCCTTTCTCTGTAGTGTGTGATGGAGGGGGGAGGGGGGGGAGGTAAACGCTGTTGGAGGAGGCCTTTTACCCTCTTACCCTGGCACTCAACAAAAGGCTCTTTTAACGCCGCGGGAGTGAAAACAGACACAGGCCGCGGAGCACTGACCACGGCGCTGACGTTTACGACCACGCTGGATGGATGAGTCAGGAGCTGCCCCTGCGGTTCGCCATTCTCAAGCCCCCCATCAGAAAACTCTCTCTCAGCTGCACATAGCATGACAGTTAAAAGGGTGGGGGTCATTCAACCAGCCCTCCCGATGCAAGCACACATACTCATACACTTTCCTGACGGGGGCTGCTTTAAACACAGACCAGGCCCACCGCTGCTATAGAGGAACGTTCTGCGTCAGATCTTATATGTTTGCAGAGCTTTACCCTCATAAAAAAGAATATTTACCAAATATATAGTTTATTGAGATGCATAAGATTAATTAATTCTCTAACATTTATATACTGTATATACTCTCAATTTGTTTTCAACATGCAATAGAGCTAACAGCAGCTCACAGTAATAAGGAATGATGTTTCAACAACGTTATTTAATTGGTATATTATTGTTTTTATTGCACTATTTAAACAAACTATGTGCAGGATTATAAATAAAATATATGAAATCCAAGTATAAAGAATCGATTATGATCTATTTTCTGAAAGAAGATTTATCTCATGCATTACAAAACATTTGTTCAATATATTTCACCTGTTCAACATGACAAAATATTATACAATGTATCCAAATATGAACATCAAGAATTAATATTTTTAATGTGCGGTGTATTTTGATGTACAGTAAATTATACTCTATGTTTGCTCTTGTTAGAAGGGAGTGTGTAGTGGTTCGCGGCTGTTTGTTTTCTTTTGCGGCTCTCGTCCTGCTTTCACGATTGTGAATCAATCGGATTTTTTCCACGCTCCGTTTCTTGGTTTGCCAGCCTCATTATTGTTTCCACCTGCGCTTCTACCAGCAGGCTATTTAAGTTCCTTACTTCCACTTCTCCGGTGCTTGATTGTCTCACGACATTGCTTTCAAGCCAGGAACTAGCAACCTCCTGATATTAAACTCTGTTTATGTTCAGGGGGACTTGCTATAGCTACTTAATCAGGTATATGATTGTTGTCCACCTGGTAGCGTTTGGTGCTATCTCTTTTGTAGTTTGCTGTTCTCTCTGAGTTTTTTTTCTTTGTTCTTTCATTTAGGTTTTTCTTTGAGCTATGGCAGCCGAGAGTGTTATTCTGTTTTACTAAGTTTTAAATTTTTTGCTCATTACGTGAGCTCAGGAGATTTAGTTAGTATTCTACTAGTTTTAGTAGTTCGCCCGTTTTAGTAGGTTGATTTTCGTTTTGGCTGTTAGGAATTAAGGAATTAGTTTCCTGTCTTTTCTTTCTTCCTTTATTATTTACCACTCAACCTTCCATGGGAAGTAAATAGAAGGAGAACACACAAGAGCGCTGCCACTTTTCATCCGCGTAACCTAGCCCATGCTTTTATTCAAAATGACAAACCTTGAGATGGACGGGAAACATTTGGATGATGAAAGCCCCAATATTAGAGGATGTACAGAAATGCTAAATATGTACTCAAAATATGTCCAGTGCTTGGGAGAAGCCTGGAGAACATTTTTTAAATTGACAGTGGGTACCTAATTATGAATGCCCTCGTCCTGTAATCATAAATGAGAGGACGCATCTATGAACCAATTATAAACTAGAAATAACCGCCTTGCGTTGTATGCCTCTGCCAACAAGTCAAGTTGCAGTTTACATCCATGTCTGTCCAGACTCATAAAATATATGTAGTGAAGACTTTCAAGAAATTAAATTTAAATGGTATGAAGTGTATTTATTGGCGAAATGGAAGTGAGAAACATGCCGTCTTCACCAAGTATGATGTCACAGTGAAGTTGACCTTTGAACTTTTTGATATTGAATGTCATCACTTCATCATTTTATCCTATTAGACATTTGTGTGAAATTTTATTATAATTTCATAATTAGCATAGGAATGAATGAGTTATGGCCAAAAACCTATTTTGTGAGGTCACAGTGACCTTGATCTTTGACCACCAAAATCAAATCAGTTCATCCTTGAGTCCAAGTAGACATTCGTGTAAAATGTTGTCATAATTAGTGTAGGAATTCATGAGTTATGGCTAAAAACCTATTTTGTGAGGTCACAGTGACCTTGACCTTTGACCACCAAAATCTAATCAGTTCATCCTTGAGTCCAAGTGGACGTTTGGGCCAAATGTGAAGAAATTCCCTCAAGACGTTCCTGAGATATGGCGTTCACGAGAATGGGACGGACGGACAACCCGAAAACATAATGCCTCCGGCCACGGCTATCGCCGGCGCGGCACAAAAAAAGGCATACAAATGAAGCCTACTGTTCTGAAGACTTTCGTGTTCCTCTGGCACTCCCAGGGAGAGAGAACACATCAGGTTTGTGAAAATTGCACAGGTTTATACAATGTGTTCCATCCAAATTGTTCTAGAATACCAATTTTCCATACATTGGGCTGATGTAGGAGGACTACAGTATATCATGGCTCCCACGCAAAAGTCCACGTGTATGAAATAGTTAATATCAGTCACAACTGATGCAATTATTGTGCGACGCAAGACTTTGATTGGCACATTCAGATCCATGAAATCACCAAGCAACATGAAAGAGATCAAACCAAGCAAGCTGACGGCACGGCAGAGCGATTGTTCCCCGGTGAAGGTAGCGGAGCTGTGGAAGACACCATTGACTAACAGTGGACTTTTTTGAAACAGAAACCCAGCTCAAATGGCCCCTTGGTGTGCGAGGCATTCGGCGTATACATTAGCATTCCTCTCCATTCAGGAGGCTGGCTGGGTCACAGCAGCAGGCGGGGGAGGGGAACATACCTGGAAGGCGACTGTTGGCTGAGGACAGGAAGTCCCGTTGATTTCTTCCCACCCAAGTGTTGATTGTCATTGTAGAGCACTGACAGAGGTCGTACTAATTCTCTGCTTTCACATTCAATCAGCCACAATGCACCTTTATTCTCCAAACCCGCGGCTGAATTAGGGCCACCTATATTATGGCCTTGAGTGTTTATTTAGCAGGGAAAGATGGTGGCACTACGCCTCAATAACATGCCGATAAAATATCGCATGATGTGGTAAGTTATTTTTGTGTGAAGGCGACACCAATTCCTGTAGCTTCACGCACCAGCTGTCATAAATAATTCAGTAAGGTCGAACTTCAGCAAATTGTTCAACGTTGTTCCTGGGAAAGCCCCCTTGTGCCAATGGAATCCATAAGCTTCTCTCTCTCACTCACACAAGCTGGTTTCAAATGGCTGAAGGGGCTGCTGAAATCACAGGACAATTACAGGGCTACAAGGGGAGATATCTTCAACAGAACAGCCTAACTTTATTTTGTTAGCATCTCTCGTAGCACCTTTTTATCTTTGGATGATAAGAGTCCCACCTGCTTGAATTGAGTTTTTTTTTTTTTTTTATCCTAAGTAACAATAACCAAGTCAAGAGATAAAATTACTTCCTTAAAGTCATTTATGTTTAAACACAAATATAATATCAACGCAATAGCAATTTTCCTAAATGGTTCCCAATGTACTAAATCACATTTGCTTATTTCCAAATGAGTAATATAAACTTTTTTTAAAAATTGTTTTCCCATAATATGAAACTGTCGAATAAAATGAAGTGCTGCATTTTCATTAATGGTTTATAATCTTTGAGTGAACAAATTGATGCTTTACCTCTTGCAGTGAGGGCAAGATTGAACAATCCCACACTTACTTGCGTGCATGTGACCACACATCACAAAGCGAAGCACATCTGCAGTCAGGGGAACAGCTCAACCACAGACATATTGTGAAACTGCATCGCAACCCCATCAGAAAGCATTCAAAAATATATTGAAGACAGCAGCTGTGTAGAACTAGCCGGGTCAGTTTGGGTCTCGCTGTCCTAAATAATGAAATCTGATTTTGTTTTGTGTATTTCGCGCTGTTGTTTTTAAAAAATGCATTATAGACGCAGTGGAGGCTCCAGCAGCGGCAGCAGCGTTGTATCTTTTGAAGAAACGGGCCTCCATCAGGAGTCATTACGCTCGTTTGGTCCCCTTGTTTACTCCTTTCGCTGGAGAGATGCTTCTGTCCAAAAGAGGCCACTCAATCACACTGGGGCCGGCCTGCCGCGAATCTGAGCGGCCTCCTTTTGACAGGCTTCTTTGTGGCGCAAATCATGAAGAGAGAAGAGGAACTAAATAGCTCTTGTGCCCGCTCCCCTCCTCGGCCCGAGCAAAATTCCACATTCTGTCCCTGCCAGCTCATTAAATGTGAAAACCCATTCAGCCTGAAGAGGACACCCCGCGTTTTCTTCTGAGCCCACTTTTTATTTTCAAAACTCTCAAAAAACACACACACACACACACAAAAATACAAACTTTGCACTGAAGTTTCAGAGTGAAGTAAGTGAATTGTGCCAGAATGGCGCAAAAAAACAAACATGCCCGGCGAATTGAGATCATTGAAATGTAGAACAAGAGACTAGAACTCGTCACACAAAAAAAAAAAGCAGAGTGAGGCACCGCAGCCCAGTTTAAAAACAGCGAATGCTGAATATCTTACGGGACGATTTAATGAGGAGACCAGTCTCCCCCCTACCTCGGTTCCTCCCTCCATTCCCGTTAAATTCTCTCAAGTTATTACTTTAGTCAGTCACTGTAATTTAGATCATTATCATGTCATAGGACATTCTCTTAATGATGTTAACATCAAGAATAACAAATGAGCCACACATCTTTGTAACTTGAGCACGCCTTGCCACAGAGAATACATGTGGGCAGGACGCGAACACACTCAGTCCATTAAACCCCTTGCACGGGTGTACGTTGCAGGCAGTTTGGCCTTTTACTCAATTTCACGAGAGGGCTTTTGAAAGCCCTCGAAATTTTGAAACGGGAAGTTCCCCCTGAAAACAACTCGAGCAGAATTTTTTCGGAAAGGTTCCCACGAGGGCCCATTTCACCACCAAGGGTCGTGTGTCCCAACGGCGCAGCCGCGCACGGTGTCTCAGGGCGCACGCCCCAATATCGCAGCGCCATCGTCGCTCCCTCAGAGGAGAGTCACTGTGGGAATCAGTCGGCTGCTTTAACCAGCGTCGGCTGACTGCCCCGTTTCCTTGTGCAAGACTGGGGAGGGCAGAGGGTTGGGGGGAGGGGAGTACAGAGATGAGAGGGAGGGAGGGAGGGAGGGAGGGAGGGAGGGAGGGTAGGAGGGAAGGAGGAAAAACCCATCAGAGTACACAATGTGACCTTTTCACATCTCAAGGTCCAGTGATTAGAAAAGCAATGTGTGGAGATGCAGAGCTCTGCAGAACCCTGCGTTGATGGGAGACATGCTGGTTGGGGGACAGAGCTCTGCGGGGCTGTTTGTACCACTGCGCTAGTACAGTCTCAGTCTCTGGAGGGTCCGGAAAGAGTCGTGACAATTAGTGAAATTAAATCTCCTGCAATCTGATGGGTGGCAGTAAACTTTCACTCCTCCACCTGACTCGTACTTCCTGATTTGTCCAAGTAAAGTTATTGATCACGCCAATGCTTGTATCAGTCTATCGTTAATATGGAGATTTCAGAAGATTCTTCCAACAGTGTTCACATGACTTCTTTGAAGGCCTTGTTATGCCTTAGTATAAAAACTATTGTTCGAAAAGTTTGAAACGTCAAGCCTGTAGTAAGGTATATACTGTGTTGCAGGTATATCATTTGAAATGGCTAAGGCACAGTCACTAGCTACTTCAAATGCATCTATATCCCTTTTTTGACTGAGAACATATACATGGGTAACTGGCTGGTTAGGCATCCAGCCTGTTCGCTAAGATAAGCTGGCCAAGTACGCAAGGTTTGCAAGCTAGTAGCAAGCTAATTTACTGGCATGCAGTTAGCAATACAATTGTGTAGCTACCTAGGTATTCTTAGCTAGCTAGCAACATTTTACATGTTTTGTCGTAAATATTAGACCTTGATGTTTTCTGCTACACAAGCCAGTCAGGCAAAATCACATATGATTCGGTGCCTTCAATCGGAGCCCCACCTACACAAGGTCATGTTTCTTCAGAATTAACTGAGCATTTGTACGTCGCTGCATCCTTAGAAGTTTGGACTTATCTCACATTTGTGTCATCCTGGTCAGGTTCAAAGCACTGTAGATTATGAGCCTAACAAGCCAGGCTATGCTGCTGGAGACAAAGCCTTTAATTAGCAACTGGACTGTAGCTACACCACAGTAGCCTAAAGCTCTCCGGTAAGCCTGCAGAGCCTCGAATTTAATCTAGATTGTATTTATTTATTTGATAGTAGGTGGAAATGGCCACAAGCTTATAAAAGCAGCCATTGGGCTGAGAAAATACCACACGCGCACACACAGAACCGTGTGTTCGCCAGTGGATGACATGAGTAATAGACCTGTTGATAAAAGCTTTTCCTGGGTTCTGACACTGCTGGCAAAATAAATTCAAGATGTGTCCCACGGATCCTGTTCCTTGAGCCATTACATGCTGAGGTCTGATTGCTTTTCTAAAACGTTTGTGTGTGTGTGTGTGTGTGTGTGTGTGTGTGTGTGTGTGTGCGTGTGTGCGTTTGCTCATTTCATTCCTACCCAGCACCCTGCTTCAATGAGGCTAAATTTGAGGAGATGCCGCTATCAATTTCTTGCATTTTTCCATGATTGCTGGTAAGAAGGTTTACTTAATGAAGTAGCGTGCCCCTTCAACAATGCTGAAATGATTGAGACATGAAAAGGCACCTTGAGTTCTAGCTTGTGGTCAAACATTTGCTCTGTTATCCTACAGTATAGTTTTTGAGGTGCCAGGAAATAAAGCCCTCCAAATCTCCCAGGCGACAACATTCAGTTCAGCGTTGCTATGGAGTAAGAGAGAATGAAATGTATGAAAAGCCTGTTCGGAACACCCTTCCCCCCTTGAAGATTCTGTTTTTGCGTTCCTAGTAAAAGAGTGTTTGGAGTTTGGAGTGTGTGTGAAGAAACTTGAGGCAAATGTGGTCGGCATTCCTCAGTTTTTCCATTACACAACCCCTGTTCAGAGCCTCATAGGCACACAGCGTAGACAGGCCGTTAACCATTTACCGTTCTTTGTTCCTTTAAATAATTTATCCAAAAGCCCATCTGGATCTCAGTCAAAGGGAAAAATATTGTTTGGATTCTCAGCACCTCATCCAAATGGTTTCCTGGTTACCAAAAAAAGACAAAGAGGCTCAAATTTAAAAGCACCTCTGGTGTAAGTGAATCTGATCTCTTTAAAGTGCTGGAGGCCAAATTCACAGGGACCCACCCTTGATGTGAACGAAAGAGAACCTGGATATTATAGGAGGACAGCGATCAAAGTTGAGCTTTACAAGTGACTGACAACAGTGGGCATGTGAGAAGGAGAGAGTGGAATGTGTGAGAGGGAGGAGCTTTGCGGGTGTGTGTGTGTGAGCAAACAGTTAGGGCCAAACTGTTTGCTTAAGAAGAGAAACTCAACCTGGGGCTTTGAGAGCTTTCTTTGGTCACAGCTTCATGCTTATTTTTGGAATCATACACAAGCCGCAATGAATATTTTTATCCGCTGTGCTGGGGAAACCGTTCGTCAAAGTTGACGAGAACTTGGACCAAGCCTGGCTTGAACTAAAAATATGCAAAAAATGTGTGTTAAGAGAAAGGTCAAGGAAATAACTATTTTAGTTTATTTTATAAATATAATTTATAAAATATATTTTATTTCTAATTTATTTTATTGCTGTAAATGCTTTTTGAGGATATCGTCTGACGTTTCCACAGTGCTCTGTTGACGTTTTGATGATTGTCACATACATTAACAGTCTGGGAGTTGAGACCAGGTGAAAGAGCACCCTTCCGACCACCAATATTTTCTAACCCTAACCCCCCCCTCCCTCCCTGTCTACCAGAACTGCCACCTTGGCTCCTCTTCCAAGCCAACCTTCAGACCTTCAGGCCCCCCCATCACTCACACCCCAATTAACCATGAAAGGTGTGGACATGTTATCTGCCTGTCAGGCACAATGGACTGCCAGGCATCCCAGCCCCAGAATACAAAAGAGCCCTAATCTGCACCGGGGCTTGGGTCAGATGTCTCCAGGCAAGACGGCAGTCATTCCACCGAGCTATCCCCCTCCCACGCCCCCCCCTCCCCGGGCCCCACAGCTATCTGCTTCTTTTTATAGTTGTGCACAATGGTGGCCAGGGGCTGCCTCGATGGCTAGCTCCTCTTTTATCTGCGCCAATCTGAGGAGACTGGATAATTAAGCGGGGATACGAGACTCTGCCCAACATTAGCATAGCTATTCTCCCGCCCCACTTCCCTTCCTCTCTCCTGCGTCCCAACTTCCGAACCCTTCGGGCACCCCTCTCGGGAAGGGAAGAGCCCCGGCACGTCCCGTAGTTTACACCCGTGGCACATCGCAAAAAAAAATCGCCCCTCCCCGGGACACTCACGGGACACTCACGCTCCATCGCAAAATCAAAATAACAGGCGTTGACCAAAGGCAAGCCCCCCCCCCCCCCTTTTCCAGGGCAGATACAGGAAAAAACATGCTGTAAGTCGCAGGCAGTAGCGGTTGTCAGTTGTGTTTGTTATCTGTCTGATCACATTAAGGCAGGACTCAGGGGCCTGGGCTGTGGAAATGTAAGCAGGGCTTTCAGAAGCACTCACCGCTCACCGCTCACCGCTTTCAGGACTGCAAGACAAAACAGTCTGTGGGTGAAGAGATTTCATGCTGCCAGACCAGACAGAAAAACACAGTTTATTTTGTCACTCCTGAAGGCACAACCTCCATAATAGGCAAAAAAATCTTTTGTATATTAAAAAAAACCAAAAAAAAAAACCTTCTGTGCTTTCGGCTACTTCAAACTCCAAAATGGTTGCCTAAGTGGAACTTTAAACGTGGGTAATTCGCGTCCTTCGGACACCTTAAGTACTCATTTTGCAGCGCAGCAGATGGACACCCATTCTCCGACCTCAGGGTAGAAAGCCTCATCTTTCACAGATCCAAGAGTCTGCAGAAAGTTGTGGTTCAAACACAAATCCAACAGCTGCGTTTTGCCTCATCGCTTTGTGGAAGTCAGACAGATTGCTCTTAATTGATCCACAAATCAGACAAAAAACAAATTCGTTTTTTTATTTTTTATTTTGGGGGGAGGGGGCAATGGAAGACTGACAGCAAGCCGTCCCTGGGGTGAGATGATGTTACGTTATGTAAATGAGCGCCAATTGGCTGAGCGGCGGCGTGAAAACCCGCAGGTGATGTGATCTCAGTGGCCTCCGTGCCGCCTTTCTCCCAGCGAATGGCTGATCGTTCCTCGGAAGTTGCTGAGCCAGAGGATTCGGGATTTGGCCGACAAGGCAACTTGATAAAGCCCCGACAGCAGTCCGGCAGGAGCGTTTCCCATTGATCGCGCCTCTGTTTGGGGCTGCTGCCGGCGCGGTTTATCACCCTCAGGGCAGCTGGAGGGGTCAGCTCAATAGCGAGCTCAGGGCGTGCTGACCAGGCCGCTGCTCTGCCATCACCGCCCACTCCGCGCAACGTTCTTCTGACGCTGTGAAAACGTTGCGATAACGCCGTTTTGTGCACGGGCACATCCAACTGACTGACCCCAGCAAATAAACAAGCCAATCTTCCTCTGCAGTCGTAATGCATGTAGATCTCCACTCAGAGCCAGGATTGACACCAGGTCAGAGTCCAGTAATCTCTACTGAAGGGGTGATCAACGGTAGCTCTCGGTCTCCAATAGAAAGAAAACATTTTTTTCTCTCCCTCTCTGAACTGCAAATGTTCGTTTTTACTTTGGCAGCACTAAACATATTTTTTTTGTTGTTGTTGGATGAAACCAAACCCGTTCCATCAACGCTGGCAGCTAAATGGATTATCTGCAGAACAAGAGTAACTCGAGTACTCAAAAAAAACGCTGATACCAAAGAGAAAACACAATATTATTCTGACATTATAATCAAGATGCAATAACTGCCCAATTAGGCCAAACCTCAGCGTTTGTTTCATTAGGTGTGGTTTTTTAAAATATGAATTCACTTGAATTCTAACGTACGAATCTTGATACGCTTCTTTCATTTTGGCACGCATGCCTCCCTATTTTGTCTGCCTGTACCTCAAAACAGGAAGAAGCATAAGCGTGTTTGTAAAAGGATTATTGTTCCCTACATGATGTCATACTTTTTATTTTTTTTTAATGTTTAAGTTTATGTTGGCGCGAGTGCAAATCGCACTCGCTCAAAAAGTGAAAAGGGTGAAGGGAAAGAAGGGAAGACATAAAGAATGGCGTTTTCCAAAGCCTTCCTTTACTTCCAAGTTCATTCATTGAATTACTGGCAACCCGGACAATCACACGGACTGGACGATATACTGCAGGTCAGTCGAAAGTATTTTTATGAAAATGAGGGCAGAAAAGAAACACAGACAGGTGTCCCTCCGCCTCCCCCTCAGGGGGTGTGTGGAGAGCGTTCTGGCGTAAAATGGCGGCAGAGTATCACTCAGGCTAGTGTTACAAATGAGAGATGTTTCTCCACTTCACTGTAAAGCGCTTTGAGCTTATGGGATAAGCGTACAGATATAAATGCAGTGCAGTATTATCATCCTGGCTGGAGTAACTGCCACAGTGAGGGTAAAGCGCACTGGCTCATGCTCAAGCCTGCATGACGCAGCAGAAATAAGTGAATGAACAGTAACCCTGGTAATCCAAGGAAGGACAGCCCACTCGTCGCTCCGAGCTGAGCCAGCCCCACGCAGCCAACGTCAGACATTGTGCGTGAGACGCGGTGCCTGTAGCCACACGGCACCGGGCAACCGCTGGCGGGAAGGCACGGACGTCTGAGGTTCTGTGTGATCGTACGAAAGCCATGTTGCAGGTAGGTGTGCTGGCCAATGGCCGCTTTCATTTCTGCGAGAGAACGTCAGAGCTCTGGCGTCAAACATGCTACTCAGGAGCTGCTGCAACGGTTTCCACAGTGTTACACAGGGTAACCGTGACCACGACCGTGTGCCCTTTCCTTTAAAATATTACACTTCAGAGGGGCACACTACCATTTGAAGTGTGACTCCATGAGAGGCTTAGCAGACTACAAGAAGTGCACATTCAATTCGAGGGCAAATTACAAATAAAATCATGTCAGTTATTGTTTTCCATTTAATTAGATTGTATGGGACAATAATCATGAAAGCTCAAAAACCTTGAAGACTTCCCCAGTCTTGCGCAGGAGCGAATTCGGCTCTTTATAAAATCCCTCGGCGTGAGGAAACAGCCTCTTATTCTCATCCCGGATTTAGTCACATCTAATTCACATTCCCCATCCGCCACAGCGCTCCGCTCTGGCAGTTCAGTTTAAGGTGAAGGTAAATTGAATAGCTGTGCGGCTTCCGTTGTGAATGCCGCTCAGCCTTTCCACTGCTACGTTGTCGTGGTTGCAGGCAAGCGGTTGACTCAGTGATCCAATGAGCACTGTCATCTGTTTTAGTCTCACACACACACACACACACACACACACACACACACACACCGCGCCGACCACAGTGTGGAAGTGTGAGGTGGGTTTACGGCACTGTCCCTAATGCGCTATGACATTAATCAATTCCACCTGCCACATGGCGTTTGGGGCCCGCTGCTCTGGTGAGAGGGAGGAGAGGGGATTCGCCACAGACGGTCCCTAGGCCTCACCCTGCCATGCCGACCAGGGAATCCATGCAGGGATAGAACATTCCCCACCGCTTGGGGTCAGCCGTAATGTTGTGACCATAGATATAGAACAATAGATGTGACGTCATAGTTGGAGGCACAATTTTTCAGACCATACCCAGGTAAGATGGTGGCCAGTAACCATGCTTTTATATCTATGAGCCAATCCTCAGCTATCTGGCTTCTGAGACCCGATTATGACATCACAGTGGGTTAGAAAGTACATGACACTTTGCCATAGGTTTCTATTATACCTGTACCCAGGTAAGATGGCTGCCAAATTGTTCCATTTCAGAATTCCAAATTACTATTACATTACATAATATGTCATATCTATGGTTCTATGGCTGTGACCACAAATCCCCCTCATTCTCATTAAAAAACCCCTCCCCACCCTTTCCTCTGCATGGCAGGTAACCACCCCAACTCCACTAGCTCTCCCCATCCCCCTCCCCCAAACCCAAATCACTCGCTCTTAGCCTCACTTAGCAGCTGTTTGTCTGACCTGTCTTATTATAGCTAACCTTCCATACTTCCATTTATCTGCTCATAAACATGCACTTGACTGAGAGAAGGATGCTGAACCTTAGGGAGGCGTGCTTACTGCCCACTTGTCCTCTGCAGCAGCCTACACGTGATGAGAGAGTGTTGTGCGTCGTCGTATTTCTGCGGGTGAAAGGAACGGGCAATTGGTTAGCGTGTGAGCATATCGGTTCAGCCATGTTGGCGACAAGCGGAAGGCCGCTCTCATTGCAGCAAGGTGGAGGCTTATGTGCTGCTGGTGTTTTTACTGGAAACCACTTTGGTCTTCAGCCCCTCTGTCAGACACCTGAGGCACTGCTGTAGTGAGCATGTCTGATCTGAGGCTCATTTAGCTAGATCCACTGTGTTAAACAATCTATCTAAATACACCTCCCCTCCCCAATCCCCATCCCCCTCACACACACACACACAAACACAGAGAAACACACACACACACAGAAAGACACACAAAAACACATACACACACACACACACACACACACACATACATACATACATACACACACACACACACACACACACACACACACACACACACACAGAAAGACACACAAAAACACATACACACACACAACACACACACACACACCGAACACTATGCTGTGCAGCAGAAATGCAAATCTCATGTGTGGGAAAAATAAATGATTAAATTAAAATTAATAAAAAAGACTCTAACCCCCCTGAACTAAACCTGAATGGCAGGGTTTTGAAAAATAACCCGGGAGCATTCTCCTACATCCAATTTAGTTAATGCTGGTTTTAAAGCAGCTCGTTTCAACGTCATCAGCACAATTTACTGGAAAACCTGCTGGCTTTCAGGATTATTGAGGGATTTTGAAAAGGTGAATAACATAAGTTAATAAAATGCCAAGTCCATCTATTGCCAGCCCCGAATTATAATGTCAAATTCAATTCAGGATTTAGATGGATCACAGACAAGAATTAAAATGATGTGGGAGACTTGATTACTACGGGTGTGAAATCCCTATTGCAGATGCTCAGAAATAATCAGGTCACTGAGGCTTTTTATAAACATGAGTTATCACAGCATCATTCACATTATGTAAGAGCACACACACACACATGCACGCGCACACACACAGTCAATATCTCACTGTCACACACACATATACCCTCTCACAAATGCACACACATCGTCTCTCAGACACAAAGGCAAGCTCTCTCACACAAACGCACATACACCCACACAGTTTGTCCCTCTCACACACATATACATCTCTGTCTCACTGCCCCCCACACACACACACGCACGCGCGCACACAGTGCCTATGGAATGTGCAGAGCAGTTCTTTATTTGATCTCTGAGGCATGAAGAGAAAAGCTCTTTATTAGCCACAGCCCAGGTCTGCTGAGAGAGCCGGAGTGAAATGGGGGGGATGAACTGAAGTTGATCTAGAGCGCCGCATTGGGGAGAGGCGGGAGGATTTGCATATCTGTGCAGCGGTGCGGAGGGAGGCTGAGACGTGTCGGGAGGGCTGACAGCGCGCTGACACTGCTGGGGGGGGGGCTCCTTTCTTCCCCCCGCCCGCCCTATGACTGCACAGACCTGGGGCCCTGTTTCTACAGGCGGGAGATGGCAGCCTTTGTGCAACCCCCCCCCCCCCCCGCGGACCCCCTCCCGCATCGATAGCCGAGCAGCAGCAGCGGTGGCGGTGCTTGTTTAACGGTCAGCTAAAGTGCAGGGCTGTTCTCTGGGGATCAGCCGAGAGGAGGAGGGCCTCAATGCCGCAAAGGCACATGGAGACATCTGCTCTGCGTGTGTGTGAAGAGAGAGAGAAACTCTCTACGTTTGTGTGTGTGTATGCATGTACGTATGTATGTACGTACAAACGTACGGTACGTATGTACGTGTGCGAAAGAAAGTGAGAGAGAGACAGAGTGTGTTTGTGTGTGTGTTTGTGTGTGTTAGCGGACTCATGACTGAATGGATATTTTTGTTTGGTTGTGCTGCGTGCAAGTACACGGGGCTCGGGACATGGGCAAACATGTGCGGGTCACTGTCGAACCGTCATAGTTTTGTGTGTGGCATCAGATGCCTACATCGCGATGTTACGCTGACTGAAATAGCAGGCAGTGGAGCTGAGCCATCGAAGCAATGCCTGCATTTAGGAGTCCCCACATACACCCGCCCGCCTACCCCTCCCCCTATGCCTCCGCCTCCCCCTACTGCAGTCCCCTCTCACATTAAGAGTCCCCCTGCAACCGCTTTCCTGTTCAGTGCAGCACCAGCAGACCGAGATAACCTGCCCCGCGTCTGTCGCCTGCCTCTCCGATCCTCCGCAGTCCACCAGAGCGCCCTCTCCCGCGGCTTCCCGCCCCGGACGGACACGTCGGAGCGAATCGCTCTCTCCGTCCGTACCCTCCCGCGCGCTCTCCCCATCGCTGAGACAATACAAAGTGGAGTAATAAAAAAGAAAAGCTATCCTCTCTTTTCTATCATTTGATTAAAATCCCACTGCTGCGCTTCCTGTGGATATTCGCCACTCTGCTCCTTTTTTTATTTTTATTATTTAGCTGGGAACATACTGTGCTCTTCTGAGCCAAGTACTGGATTACTATCCAATAACGTCCAGTAGTGTAATAACATGTAATAATACCTCGGCAGTCAGTTTAATAACTTCGAGCAGGTGGCTTGGGGCCACCTGCAAATGTGACATTATTATTTTAGTCTGCATCTGCATCACAGTGTGTTAAAGTGTGTGTTACCACAGAAATATGACACTTGGGAATATTATCTCAAATATACACTGACATTCCACACAAAAGGAATGAGTCACACGTAATGAAGCCTTGTGCGAACTCAAACGGTGACAGGGACAACGCAGACCAGGGGATTGTGGGTGGAACCTGGTGCGTCGGAGCCGAGGAGGGGACGAGAGAGGCAGGAAGCGGTTAACGCTCCGCCGGCGCCGGCTCCTTTGGCATGCTGGAGGCGCAGTGACATTGATCCTCCAGCTCACATCCATCTGTCTCCCTGACAGAGGTAACCGGATTGTTAATAAAAATGGAAATCGGGCAGCGCTCCCGCGCCCCCCTCCCCCCCATCACACAGACACACACGCACAACCTCACAAACACAGTCAGGCCCCGCTGCAGACATTTAACGCAGGGCCCCAGGTGCAAACCGGCCCAGGGCCAGCTCCGCATTCCTCTGTCAATTTCCTCATGTCAGGGCAAACACATGCATGGCTAACAACTTGGCTAATAAATGGCTGCCTGTCACGTCACGGATTAAAACACTTAGGAGCGCTTACGACAGAAACCCACCGCCCCGGCTCCGGGTTCCACCGGGAGAAGCGCGGCTACAGCCTCTCGTGTGTGAAAAGGAAGGCTCGCGTTGGCATGAGCGCGCAAGGACAAACCGGAAGCGTT
The DNA here is from genome assembly GCA_022702515.1 of Ilyophis sp. 1 JC-2022. Lineage (NCBI taxonomy): Eukaryota > Metazoa > Chordata > Actinopteri > Anguilliformes > Synaphobranchidae > Ilyophis > Ilyophis sp. 1 JC-2022. The sequence goes on along the minus strand of CM040399.1, from coordinate 14,191,148 downwards.
CGCAGCCTGCCAGCGCGAACATATCGAGCTGTCAGGGAGCGTTTCTGCTCGTCACAGCACAGCGCAGGGGAGATTAGATCAAAGCGCGGAATGCCAGACGTTCCCAGAGTTCAAGAGGACGGCTGCAGACCGCGTCCTCCTCGGAGGGAACGCTGATTACAACCAGACATCTCGCTCTCCCTCCTTCTCCTCTCCGCCTCAGCACGGCCGATGTCTAAACTCGCCGGAGCTCGCTCGCGCGCGCTTCGATCACCACCTCCCAAGTGAGAATGGTGGAGGTAAGCAGTTTGACTCCCGGAATCCATCATTTCTGAGAGCGGCTCGATACCTAATCAATTATTCCATCTTGGCGTCCATCTCGCAATCCTAAGCAACAAAGAAGACTACCAATGAGCCATCAGTTTGGATTGATTTTTTATTTTTTTTTGCTCCTAATGCTTTAAATGTTGTGGGCAGCGACACACTTTTATAGATAGATGTGTCATTAAAGCCTGGCTGGGCCAAAGATGGGCATACCGTCTAGCAGGAATAATGGGACGCTCAGTTCTTCAACAGTACGCAGCGTGGACGTCGAAAAACCGCCTTTGTCGTGCACTTTAGCGTCGTCAGGTTTGTGAGCTTATTCAGCGTACTGCGATACAAATACCTGTGCGAGACTGTAATCGCTCTACAAGCCTGCACAAGTTCCTCCAGAACCACAGCATTCCAGTTGCCGCTTGATTTGGAGAATAGATAATAGATAAGACACCGAGTGAGAAACAGTGCGCCAGAGTGCTAATGCCTCTTGGAAATTATGAAGAGGAAAACAGAAAGAATTGTCCTTAAAATACCTTACGTGACAATAAGACACATTTCGGATCGCAAGGCTCCGTCGGAAACGATGGAGTCAACCTAACTCTGTCACTTGGACGGAGAGGACTATTTCAATTTTTTAGGCCATGTTTTTTCTATGAAAACTGTGCCTTTCATTAAATTACACTTAATGAAAACAAGATACACCACTCTGTTAAATACTGCATCGGCTTTCAGCACGACCTGCGATTCAAGGTCGTTGAAATGACAATATCCGCGCACGGCAGAACTTTGCCGTGAATAATCTCCAAGTGTGAGTGCGGAGAGTACACGTATCCACAATTCTAAACAATGTTTATAAAACGTGCAGAATTTTACGATGCAAGTAAAAAATTATCTTTTTCCTCACCTAATAGCCTAATTTAGGAGAGCGGCCTATACCTGATGGTATTGAGTATTTTGTGAATTAACTGCTGTATTGTTAATCAAGGAAAATGATTGAAAACAGGTCAAGACCAATAATCAGCTTAAGGGGGAGTTTTTCAGATCAGCAGCCGGCACTGGACGTTGCCATATTAGAGAGATTATTCCCTCCATCCACAATACCACAGTGAAGCCCTATTGGTCCAAATGACTGACCCCTTAACCAAGGTCAGAATTGGAATTGTAATGGCCACCCTTCTTCTTCCATGGGTCTTTACAGGGTGTATTGTGGCCATGAGAGAGGTGGATCTGGTGCATCAAGCCTCCCATAGCTTTATTCATATCCACCACAAGGGGTGGAATGATATGAACATTTTAGAGTAGTACAAACATACTCAACAAAATGAAGATCACTGTACATCAATATCCTCGTTTTAACACATATGCACACCCAGACACACATGGATATGCACACACATACACAAACACACAGCCACATAACCATATATATTTAACATATATAAGGGTCGTTTGATACCTCAGACCCTTGATGACTTACAGCCATTTCACCAACCATGTATTCCATACTGTTCCAGCATAATTTACAGCAAAATCTAGTCCCACCCCCCAATTCCCATGGACATCCATTCAAATGCAGAGAAGTTATAGTATCGCTTGTAAGAGTACCAGAAAATAAGATATCAAGAGTCTTTTTATATTGTTGGGTCACATACATCAGGAAGTCATGGCATGCAAAGAATATGCAACTAAATATAAAAAATTATTACTTTGTTTTACATTATGTTAAACTGTCCAATATTTTTTGATGCCCGAAAATGGGGGGGGGCTATGTACAAAAGGCTCTATAATTTCTAAACAGTTCATCCGATATGGACGAAAATTCCCTCAAATTAAAGCGGACAGTCTGCACCTCAACCTCATTGTCATTGTATTCTTTCAAACTCAAAATGCTACAGTACAGAACCAAAATAACAGACAATGTGTCACTGTCCAATTAATTATGGTGCTCACTGTATATGTCACCTGGTCTGACAAATCTCGAATTCTGCTGCGCCAAGCAGATGGTAATGTCAGAATTTGGTGTAAACAGCATGAATCCATAGACCCATTCTGCCTTGTGTGAACGGTGCAGGCTGGTGGTGGTGGTGTAATGGCGTAGGGGAATGTTTTATTGCCAAACATTTGGCCGCTTAATACCAACTGAGCATCATTTGAACACCACAGCATACCTCAGTATTGTTGCTGACCATATGTATCCCTTTATGGACACAGACTACCCTTTGTCAAATGGAAACTTCCAGAAGAACAATGCATGAATCCTCTCAAGCTGATTCCACTAACATGACAGTGACTTCAATTTACTCCAATGGGCTGCACAGCCCCCAGATCTCAATCCAATAGAGCACCTGTGGGATGAGGTGGGATTGGAGCTTCACAGCATGAATGTGTGCACGAAAAATCTGCAGGAACCGCATGATGATATCGGGGTCAGCACGGACCGAACTCCCTAAGGAATGTTTCCGGCACTTTGTCGGATCCATGCCGCAAAGAATTCAGGCTGTTCTGGAGGCAACAGGGGGGTCCTACCAGGTACTATACAGGTGTACCTAATAAAGTGGCCACTGAGTGTCACATGTCGGTATACACATAGGTGTATAGATATAAATTTGTGGCACACGTGAGTGTGTTTTTTTTTCTTTCATGAATCTTGCTGAATACAGCTTGGCCATTTTAAAAACATATTTCCATGAGAGCACGATTCTATAGACCGTATTGGCATTCTCTTTAATGATGGGATGCCCTCTGATAAAACTGCAAAGCACTGAATAAATTCCCAGGTGTAACATTGACTCTGGCAAGACACGGTATACCTGCAGTAGGTACACACAGGAATGCTAATAGCATTTGTTCTTCACAAACATTTCCAACAGTCATTAAAGTGCATTGGTTAAAATGTAAGCACCCTTAGACTCTGCTACTGGCAAAACTGATATCCCTGTACAATACCCATGTAAATGTATACTAGTTATTATGTTTTCATGAGAGTCATTTTTACTTTATTAGCATAACTTGAGGGATGGTGCTCCCAAAGGTGGAATAAGAGATTGGATTTCCCCTTTGACAGATTTTTCCACACTTTCTGTAGATTGGGGAATTGCCTTCTATGAGAAACCTTCTTTTTTCACAAATCCAAAAGTAATTCTATACAGCCGAGCGGGTATTTTTCCGCGGGATATATTCTGTCATTCTAGACAAGGGAAAATGGGTCGAGTAAGCCAGTTTCCCAAATTAATGATAGCAAGCATAGGTTGACTTTTAAAAATGGGAGACTTTTAAAATAGTAACCCAGTCACATACATTATGCAGACAGTAAGTGCAATTGCACAGATATGTAACTTCTGCCAAAGGACTATCTACTATTAACTCTTCCTTATTGACTGTGGAAGGGGGGAGGGGGGTGTGAAAACTTTTATAAATGAGCAATGTAAGTATTTCATTTAAAACAATTGAATTTATTGTGTTGGGGAAGGGGAATATTTGGGTGAATACTTTCTGAATTAACTGTACATGGGTCTTCAGCTGGTCTCTCCGCATGACATTTAATGTCAAGGTATAAAAGCTCGTGGGGCCAAAGGTTGACTAATCATACCATGTAGAGAGTGGAAAACGTGGAACATAGGTGTTCTTGTGTTGTTCTTAAGTTCCTCATCCATGGCTCCTGTGGCCACCAACAGGAAAAACAGACTGTGTGGAAAGGAGGTTGAGTTTGCAACCCTAAAATTGCAGGTTTGATTCCCACATGGGGCACATCCATAACAAAGCAGACCTTGGTTCAGCGGTACTCTGTCTGTGTATATATGCGACGGGCAGAATGAGAGTGACGCAAGTCACACGCTGAGCGAGAGAGCCCGCTGAGAAAATAACACTCAACGAGTGGCCCTTCTCAATCAGAGGAGCCACTCTGCAGCTTAACTTAAACAGCAGCGTTAAGCAGGTCAGCCCAGCTCCCTCTGAGCTCAACAAGCAGACATAGGAATTAAAACAGTGCTGGGAAAGGGGGGGGTAATTATTAAAGAAAATGGGGACGGGGTCAGTTGGGGGAGGGAGGTTTAAAACAGTAAAATGGTCCGAATGATGAGGATCAGCTGCAGTTGGCGCCTTTGTTCTCTCCGCTAGCTCAGGTATTCTGCGGCGGAGAGGAGAGCTGTAAACACAGTAAGGCGGGGCACAGGGGGCTCCACTCACCGCAGACACAACACTGTCCCACACCGCACCCCTGGAAATGTGCCTATCCAGTGGCTGTTACGGGCAGAGGCTACATTTTCAAAAAGTCACAGAAAAAAAACGAAATGAAAAAATGCTAAATATATGCTATTAGTCGCTAGTAGGTGGAGTGGAACAGTGGTCAAGGAGCTATAACTACAGATTGCTTGTTCAGTTCCCAGATGGAGCCCTGCTTTCTGCCTTTCAACCACTCATGTATCCCCATTTGTACTTTTTGGAGTTCCAATCTAATTTTACAGGA